>JALLAR010000232.1:0-19115 GCA_036939335.1 Conticribra guillardii
TAATGTTGGGAGTTTGATGGAGGATGACGATGATGCTGTGAATTGATGATTGATGATTGATGGTTGATGTAAAAACAAAAGGGAAAAACGAAAAACATAAAACAATTTATGTTATTAAAAAACCAAACCCGACGCAATGGCGCCCCCTCCTTCTCCTCGCCATCCTCCACGGCGAACAAGGCCGCACAGTAAATGCACTCTCCTCCTGTCCCAAATAACAATAATGGCCACAACAATAATAATAGCATCCGCCGCGACAACTCACCATTGGGGAATTATTCCATCACGACAACAACAACGACCGCCATTCGCGGCATTTGCATCTGGAGGATTCGGAGCCAAGACAACATCAGGCAAGAAGAAAAAGGGAGCAAAAAAGAAGAGTGGTGGAAACAAGAGTAACGCTGCTACTACTAGTAGTGCTACCACCATCGCCACCAACAACAACAGTAACAGCAACAGTAACAGCAACATCAACAACCTCCGCACCCCCGAAGCAAGAATGTCCCACATTCGATCGCGAGTCAACTCCCTCGACCTCTCCCCCATGGCACGCCTCACACTCCAAAAGAACAACCCATCCAATAACGATGATAATGGATCCTCCTCCAACTTACTCACCCTCGACATTGACCCCAATGCCATTTCCATCCACGACAATTTCCTCGGCCCCCAATTCCTCTCCTCCCTGCGATCCGAGGCGCAATCCCTCTTGCCCCGCATGATCCCCTCTCAATCCTCGCGGTGGGACGAACAATCTCAATCGGTAGTGGTGTACGATAAGCATCAAGTTCTCTCGACGCAGATTGTGGGAGGAGTGGACGAATACGCGCACATTCCCCATTTAGTCGAATATGTCGCGATAATGACGGAAGCATTGTCCGAGAAATTGAATGGGATATTGCCAGAGAGGGATCATTTGAGTGGGACGGAGCAGACGAATAAATTGGCGGTGTGTCTTGGGGACGGAAGTCGGTATGATAAGCATATTGATAATTTGGGGGGTGGCGAGGGGAAGGGCGATCGGAGGAAGTTGACGGCATTGTTGTATTTGCAGGAGCCTCCATCCCCATCCCCAACTCCTCCTCCTCCAGGCGACGATGATACTGTTGGCGATGACAATGTTGTTGGCAATACCAATTACCCCAACAATGAAAGCTACGAAAACGACCCCAAAGGAGGATACTTTCGCGCCCATGACGTGCCAACCATTGGAGAAATCACATCCATCGCACCCAAAGGCGATCGCTTGCTCTTGTTTTGGAGCGATTCGCTCGTTCATGACGTGACGGCGAGTTATGCTCCCAAGGGGGAGGAGGATCGGAGGTGGGCGCTGACTATTTGGTTTTTGGCCAAGGGGGATGGGTCGATTAGGGATACGGATGTGGAGGTGGAAAAGAGGCATTTTTCGTGATTGTATTTTTGAACTTACAGCGATGCATTCATGCATGCATGCATGAACTTTGCAGCAAGGGTTTCAACGTGCAAAATATGAGTGCTCAAAACAAATAATAATTTGCTCCAGAATTTATTTCGAGGGAAAAGCAAAAATGGTGTGCAGTAAAAGCATGCAAAAAAAACTATTTGATACTAGTATCTGGTATTAAAAAAATTAATTTAATCCAGACAAGAGAATTTTGCAAACAAACATTTACCTAAAACCTGCAAGAACTCTGTTGGACAATCATCTTTCCTCTTGCTGTCATGCCCACCCATACAATTCTCCACGGCAAAATTACATTATCAATTTCAAAAATACCAAATCGATGAAAATTAGACAACATTCCAGAATGTAGTCCAGAACTCCTCTTTCACACATTTTAAATCATCGCCTACTCATCCTCTGCCTCTTGCTCAATTTTTCGTTTCCCATCACAAGAACCACTATCACACTTCTCCTCCCAAGCCTCGGGAACCAAAGGCAACGTCTTCCCCGCCACGGCACTCATATTCACCCACTTGGGAGTCATGAAATACAACGCCATAATATCTCTCGGCAAGACGCACTCTCCCATCATACCCTCCATCCGCAACATCTTTGACATGTATTGCAATAATCCGGGATAATTTTCGCGAATGGAACGACGCCCGAGTCCGAATCGCCATTGGTATGCCAAATCCAAACGAATTAATGAAATGAAGAGTACGAGATCTGCAAATCGTATGGTGGGACCTAGGAGATATCCTCCATTGTCAATTATCTGTTTTTGCAAATCCTCCAATGTATCGTAATAGTCAATCACCATCCGATCGTGATCCTTTCCATTCGATGTGGAATTAATTTTGTAAACTGCCGTGGTTATTTTGGAATGAATCATTTTTATCAAATCATCGTGTTCGGAGTACAGTTCCTTTTCTTTGGTTCGGGATGGGTACAGTGCCACATCCAGATTGCGAGTTGCCATGGTAGGGACCAGTTGAGTCGCAATCATCTCCGAGAGCCCCAGACTGGAATTGGATACCGCAGTGTGGGTTTGAGTATCCCAAAGCAGAGGAACGGATTTTGCTCCTTGGAACCCGGGTTTCGCCAATTCATACAATTGGGAAATGTGATGAATGGGATCATCACCGCCCTCGTCTTTATTTTTGCAAGGTGGAAAACACTTCTCGTCGTCCATTGGCGTGCATCCATCGGGGGTAGGAAACAGTGTATCGCACTTGGCATCGGGAAAGGAACGCAATAAATTCATTTCTCCTTCGGATTTGGGGCGAAAGAACCATCCATCGTCGTGTGCCGCTGGGAAGAGCTTGACTACGCGTAGGCCGTCGTGGTTGGAGGTTGTGGGGATTCCGTAGAAGGAGAGGACGGACTGGAAAATATTGCATTCGTTGAAAAAACAGTCACACGAAGATGTGTGAGCAGAATGAACGGAATAAAATCACTGTGCAAAATGGACAGAGTTTATAATAATGGGAAATGGATAGTCTATACAATAACTTACCCATGGCCTGGCAGCAAAAGGACATCCCGCAACGACATACTGATGATAAAATCGGAGATGAAACAGGCAATGGTTATCATATATTGTTTTTGAGAATCACGTCAATGCAAAAAAAAAACAAAAAAGTCAGCAACAACAATAGTTAAATGATCATATCATCATCTCTCACCATGACGTATCTACCATTCTCCGCAGGAAATTTGGCACGACCTCCGTCCAAGGTACAAATACTCCCCAAAAATTCCGTCTCGCTTGCGGGGCCTTGGCCGCCATCGGCGCAGCATAGACAATCCATTTTCGATCTCTTATATTGGTATATTATTGTTATATACTACTCTACTTGTTGATAATAATATATTCACCGAATTCACTTCTTGATTGGGAGAGTTTGTAGTGCAATAATGAATAATGATGTTGTTTTGTTATGATAACATTACATATTTTGTTTTGTTGATAAAGAGTTGTTAGTTTGCTTGATTGTTTCTGGATAATTGAGAGTGAAAAGAAAAGAAAAAATAATGAAATAGGTGTGAAATGCGATCTTTTCCACAGGCATCCCGCCTCCCGCCCCCCGTCGAGTTCGGATCGGCCATTGGATCTTTCGGAGAAACTATTTCCATCCGTCCGAATTCCCGAGGCTTCCGTAATGATCCTTCCGCGTGTAACACATCACTTAGGAATAAATACAATATCTGTGCAAGTGGAAGAGTACTGATGCTGGAGGGAGAGAGTTTGACCGTCTCCGGCCGGCCATCCTTCAATTAATAAATGGGCCCAAATGTCAAAACTCCTCCATTGTTTTGCCGCCACCGCCAGCCACCGCCGCAGCATTGATTAGATACGTCGACATTCTTATTATTTGCCGAGCACCATCTATCGACGACCGCCTCACGCCAACAGCAGTCTTTGCCTACAGAACACCGCGACGTCACTAGCTAACGGATTCACTGCTGATTTGAGCTGTTACTACCATACTACCTACTAGTAATCATTGCTATCGTCCGACGCACGAACCTGAGCTGTCTAGATATACTGCGAGACACTTCGTGTGGGCAAGTGAGTCAATCAATAGCGACGTCAACCAAAGTGAAACCCTGCCTGTCGGTTGCAAAGAGAGCGT
The DNA here is from genome assembly GCA_036939335.1 of Conticribra guillardii. Taxonomy (NCBI): domain Eukaryota; phylum Bacillariophyta; class Thalassiosirophyceae; order Thalassiosirales; family Thalassiosiraceae; genus Conticribra; species Conticribra guillardii. Next base: position 4,063 of record JALLAR010000232.1, read on the forward strand.
TCCTTCTTCTTCTTCTTACTGGTGCACTAGTACCTACTTTAAACACTGTTGCGGCAGGCCTGAAACCATCGTTAGTAAATCTGCCATTCCAACATCACTTGCATGTGCGTAATTCGCATAAACCACACAAATTCATCACACTAATCAAGCAAGAAAGTAAGCAAGCAAATTAAACTTCTTCAAAAGAAGTTTCTTACAGAGAATCAAAGGCCAATTTTTTATTTATCATTATTAGTGAGCCAACAGCAGACTACCTAGGTACATTCAAAGATTCAAAAGGACACAAAATAATCAACAACAACAAACGCATTTAACGAGCAGGACACAAATCAAAAATCCGATTGCAAAACATACATAAATAATCATCAACATCATCAACATAATCATCAACAACAACAACAGCAACAACAAGAATAAATAAACATGACAACCTACACAGTCGGACCCAACATCCAAGCCCTCGTCGCCGACATTGGATCCTACTCCACCAAAATCGGATACGCGGGCGAAGATCATCCCCAGGCAGTCTACAACAGCACCACCGCCGTGGTTCGCAACAAACACAAAAACAGCAGCAACAGCAACAACAATGGTGGTAATGGAGTCGGAGGAAGTGTCAAATCATCGTCGTCATCATCATCATCATCATCCTTTGCACGAGGCCCCAAACGTGATTTTGCAACCCGTCCCCTCGAGGGATCTGCCAATGGAGGGGATGGGGATTGGGAATTGGCCAATCCGATCGATCCCGTGACGGGATGGATGCTTTCGACTCCTGGTCATGCTGCGAATACTGCACTTCGTCGTCGTGGTGGTGGTGATGGTGGCGGCGAGGCAAAGGACAAAGAAGGAGAAGGAGGAGGAGGAGGAGGATCGTCCATGTCCGCCAATGAAAGCACTACCGCCGACTATGGAGATGCATGGGAATCTCACGAACTATTCAACTCCTATCTTCAACATGCCTTTCAAAACGCATTGGGACTGGCCGCCCCTGCACCATCATCGGCATCCAACTCCAACCCAGTAAACACCCTCGACTATGCATCCCATCATCCCCTCCTCTTGTTGGACAAGCCTCATTCTCCACCGGCGATTCGTCAACGTCAATTGGAACTATTGTTCGAAACACACAATCTCCCATCGGTATTTTTTCTCAGGGATGCCATTGCGGCGTGTTATGCCGTGGGACGTACCACTGCCACGGTGGTGGATGTGGGATACAATTCTACCATGGTGTCTCCCGTGTATGAAGGGTTTGTGGAAACGAGGGGAGTGTTACGTAACAATGCGTGTGGAGGACGGCATGTGGAGGAGAGGATATTGAGTATGATGGATGAGATTGTGGTGAAGCAGGGAGGGAGGAGGAGGAGGGATCGAATGAGGAGGGCGAATCAACGATTGTTTGGGAATAGTAATTCTACCAGTAGCTCGGGGGGTGGTGGTGGTGGTGGAAATAATGCAGGAGAGGGAAGTTCCTCAACGCCAACAAAGCCGCAAACGTCGTCCAACAAACGAGACTCTACGGGTCGATTTCTGAAACCGAGCAATGACCCTTCCGCCTCGTGGGCTATACCCGAATATCTAATGCCGCTGTATCAAGTCCGCCGTGCGCCCACCTATACTCCTCGTGCGGCACCCTTTCATCATTGGAGTCGAATTGCTCTCGTGAGAGAGATTAAGGAGATGGGATTGGCTTGTGCTGTTGGTCCCTTTGGATATGTGTCGAGTGAGGCAAGTGGTGGAGGAGAAGGAAGTGCCGCTGTTGTGGATCCTGCCAATCCAAACAATATCAATCTTGCCACCAACAGCATGTTTTTAGCATCATCCAAACTACCCTACACTCTTCCCGATGGGACTCCCATTGAAATTACCGCCTCGGCACGATATGATGTGGCCGAATTATTTTTTGGCAATGATGAGTACAACACCTCTCATCGCGAAAAAGTCTTGGAGGAATCAATGCAAAAGTTGGAAGAGTATGGGAAAGAGGTGGAAGAGTTTCTTTCTAGCATGGACAATGGAGAGGAGCAGGAGGAAAAGAAGCGAGAAGAATATGCCGCTGGTACTAATAGCAGTAGTAGTACATCGGCAGCCGGAGATCCATATTCAAATACTTCGTATCATGGCGAAAAGTCTACCAGACATGGAGTTCTTCGCGGAGGAAGTGGCAGCGGACGTCGCAACAAACAATATTTATATTCTCCCAATACCATTTCTGCTAAACTTTATTCTGCCTGCCTCCCCTATTTACGCACGGCTCCTCCCAAACCAGACGGTGTCAACAACAGTATGGCCAGCGCCACTGGCAGTGGTATAGAAAGGGCGAAAAACGAAAACTACTTCCATTACTTAACCTCTGCACCTCCTGCGCAAATGGTATGCGATGCAGCATTTCGCTGCGATCGCGATCAACAGGCATCGCTGCTGGGGAATGTCGTCGTATGTGGTGGAGGAGCGTGTATCATGGGCGGTGGCGGCGTAGGAAGCGGCATGAGTGGTCCTGCCGGTGCCACAGGTGGTGCAGGAGTCGCGGGTGGAGATGAAAATGCCTTTCCAGATCGTTTGCGTGAGGAGATTGAAGCCATCGTTCATCGACATACTATGGGATGGAGGGTAAAGGTTTCGAGTCCTAATATTAATGAGAGGGCAATTTGCTCTTGGTTGGGAGGAAGTATTCTGGGGAGTTTGGGGACGTTCCAGGACATGTGGATTTCCAAGAAGGAGTACGAAGAGTTTGGTTGCTCTATTGTTAATCGAAAGTGTCCTTAGGTATTTTATTGAGGAGAAGATATTTTATGAGATGGGATGGTTTGCATGCATATAAACACCAGTACTTGTCATTATTTACTGAAAATGATAAAATTAATTCATTGGATATTAGAACATTTTTCTCCCAAAAAGAGTGATAAAATCATGGGATTTGAACTTGTTTTTGAGTGCTATGCTGCATCGCAAGATTTGTTCGATAAACAATCTCAACTCTATTTTCCCTTGCTGTAGGTTGGTCGACAATGCAAATTAAACAATTCTACAAGCAATAGACACCTTCAATTTGTTCTTAGGAATGAATCACATTTGGTAAAACGACAATGTAAGTTTCGAATGTCATTATTTTCACTTTTTCACATGTTTGAAGAGAAAAAAGAAAACAAATCTGGACAAGAGAGAAATGTGCATTAGATAACAAACTTTGGCACGCTCGTTCACAATCTCTACGATCACAACAACTGCAAAAGTCTGCATTATTATCCCCAACGAACCAAAAATAAACAAAATCATTATGTCTCTATCTGAACGACCTCAACTCATTGTTTTTTAACATTCCAAAAATTTCTATCATAAAAAATAATGATTGCCTTTAAATAATAATAATGTATGATTTGCAAAGAGAAAGCGCAAAATACAAATGGTGAACACTCATCATCGTCATTACAATGACAGCTAATAAAAAGAGCGCAAAGAAGACCATGGGCAAGAAGAAGGGGGGTCCTAGTCCGCCATACAATCGCTGCAACCTCTTCTACATTTTGATAATTGTAGTTATTCAAGAACAACTTAAGTCCTTTGCAACAAAAATTTCCTCCCCATACTCTTCCCAAAATTCACTCTCCCAGAAATGTCCAAGAATGAAATTAGGACACTTTGTTTGGTTCACATCACTCCAAGAACACTTCGCTGTTATGCAATCAATATTTTTTTCTATTCAAACACTTGATAATTCAAAGCAGGTCTCATCATTCTCCACACCAAAGCATGTGATGTTCTGGTGGTAGATGATAGTGTTCTCAAGATGTTGTTTGATGGGGTGGAGAGAGTTGGGATAAGATTTTGCAATATTGTCAGAAAAATAGCCTATTATATAGCACAACAATATGTTGTGATAGATCATCGAATTCACGACGGTAATGAATTTTACTTTAGAATGACTTCGTGCAAATTACCCATTAATTATTGGTCATTATGTCTGATTTCACAAAAAGAAAAAGTATAACCAAAAACATATAAATTAGTCTATCTGACAATTCAAAGATTTAAATTCTGATGTTTGCAGATTTAATTTTAATTTTCTTTCATAAGTAATAAGTATTACTGGTACTTGCACGAGAGTTCATAATCCTTTAATACCGGAATTGAATTTTGAAAGACATGTATTGTAATTAATACTATTCTAATTTACAAAATCTATTACTGCACATCAGATATTAGTATTACCTTGACTCGGATAATTATTACCACGACCCCGGTCATTGATAGGTTTCAGATGTGTTGTTTTACATCTACATTAACTGTTGCTGATATGGGATGCAGACGTGGAGAAGATGCCAGCCTGACATGTCCATGAATAGTACTGCTTAGAGACTGCACTGGCACTGGCATTGAGACAATGGGGTTCAGTGATGAAGGGACACAGCAGCCGTCACCTTATTCAATCGAAGAAGCCGGCGTTGCCACTCGGCTGCAAATATTGGTAAATCTGAAAATGGCGAAAAGATTTCACTGGTGAGATATCATTTCCCTTGGCACTCTCCAATGTAAAAAGGAGATTGAAAAGATATTGTACTATTTGTTTAATTTGTCCAAAAACTCAAAATCGCTCGCATATGGACATACTACAGTTGTATGATAGGAGTAGTATCTAGTTGGAAGTAGGAGTACCACATTCTTTTCTCATGGGACTTTGAATAATTACACGTTTAAAATCCGCGTTTTTCCTCCACGAAGGAGGTACATCATTATTATCCTACTAATTCCTCTTCACATCGACACACCACATCATACATCATACATCATACATCATACATCATCATAGATCATACATCATACATCATAGATCATACATCATACATCATACATCATAGTACATCATACATCCTACTCTACATCATAGTAGATGATGGTCGGTGTGGACAGTGGACAACACAACAACAACATGATGTTTGATGTTGGTCATTCCCTTGATCCGATCCATCACTTCTTTTTAATAGTACGACACGTAGTATCGTAGTATGACGATGACGGACGACGCGGCGATGATGGCTGCAGTTTCGGAATACTAAACAATTGCATTGCAGTTTCCAGCACCATATTCCCGCCCTTCTTTTGTTGCTGCACAACATTGATAATCATTGGGGATTCGATTCCCGAGAGTGATCGTCCTTTGAGTAAGACGCCGGCTTCGTGTTTATTTAGAAAGATTCGAGTACTCGTTTTCTTTCAATCCCGCTCCTGGAAGATACGCACGTGGTGCGTGCCGCCATCATACCATTGTCGTAAGTGGTACTGTAAGCCTTAGGGTCGAGAGGTGCCGCATTCCAATAAACCGCATCTCTATCGCGCCTTCATCGTCCAGCGGTCGATTGATTGTCTGATTGTCGTGACTTTCACTACGTGCATGGCATTCAGCCGTGGATTTTTCTATTTGCACACTGGCCGCCTGTTCAACCTGACAGACCTATCACCGGAAGTACTAAAAATTCCATTGCTACTTGCAAGACACAACAATGCTGTTAACATCGCCACATTCACTGCCATTGTTAGCACCAGAAACAGAAACGCCATCATCCATAACGATGAAGAGAGCTTCCAAAATAAAGATAAAACGAAGGCCTGGCATGAAGTATGACATCACAAGAACAAGAATGACCCTGGCTATCACCATTCCAACATTTGCTACACTATTATTTGCTACGCTGACATTTTTCAATGGAAAAATAAACATTGTGGATGCTTCCTTTTTAGGTGGCACCAATCATTATTTTACACCATGGAATGAACCAACACAAAGTAATCATATCCCTCAAAATAATTATAGACAACAGATCATCATGCAGGCCATTCAACACAAACGTCGACAAAAAGTGGGACCTCTTTTTTCCTTATTCCTTGCTCAAAAAAATGAACAATTTTTGATGCAGTCTTCAATAATACAACCGGTCATCCAAAATAAATTCAACACAAGAAATATTCGATCTTCCACCACCGTTCTTTCGGCATCTCTACGGGCCATGATGGACAACGACAACAGCAATGGCAACTACAACAATAGGAATAATAACAACAACAGCGATAATGCCAAAGGCACAATGAACTTTGACATCTCTAACCTCGAACAACGGCGAAAATTAATCGCCCAACTCAACTCTCTCTCGGCACAAGAAATTAAAAGAGAATTGGAAGGCACATATGGGATATCGACTGCAGCAATTCGAGGGAAAGAATCATTGGTTTCTGCATTGGTCATGGCGCGTTTGACTGGAAATTTGAATGTTCCTCCCCCAATTACTAGTGATGATATTGCCGCCGCAGCAGCAGTAAATTCTGCAGCAGATTATAACAGTTTTGGAGGGGGGTATAATGATTCATTTAACATGCCATCCAATAATGCTGTATCGGCTGAAGCTTCGGCCGCCGCCGCTGCAGCCAATGCCGCTAGTGGTACCATAGATGGGAATAGAGTCTTTGCCAGGAATCCTTCTTCGTTGTCGGAGGGTGATAATACTGGTGCACCGACTCCATTTTTTGCTTCAGAGGAAGGCAGTAGCCAAAACACTCCTCCAGTGATGTCGCCCCAGGAAACTACATTTTCAGGGCAAGAATCAAATAATGCGTATGATAATGATTATAGCGCGCAGCAGCAAAATCAGGAACAGTCCCGCGATCGTGCCAAGCTTCGACAACTCCAAATAGCCTTTGAATTTGAACGCATTGAATCATCTCTTCCAACTCCTGAGGAGATTCAAGCAGAGCTAGCAGCCAAATTCTATATCGAACCAAAGTATTTTCTTGGTGTGAAAGAAATGGCATATGCGCTGGCAGTGGCGAGAGTTGATTTTGCGATCGAGAAACAAAAACAAAGGAGAGAAGCGGCGGGTGGCGTGGGCGATGATGGGTGTGAAGTTATAGAGGATGACTATAGTCACAATGATATCTCCCAACATACGATTCTCTCGCCGGAATGTATTCCGGCAGAAAACGATTTTTTCCCGCCCACACGTGCAGAATTGATTGCCATGGAGTATGAACACTTACAGGTTTTAGACGAGACTGATCTGGAATGGGAATTAGAAAATGAGTATGGAATATCGGCAAAGCATTTTTTGGGGAAAAAGGAGATGGCATATGCGTTGGCAGTAGAGAGGGTAGATCAAGCGGAAAAGGAGGGAGGTTTTGTTTTTGATAACGAGGAGGATGCTGAGGTCAACATAGAAATTGACACAGATATGGAGGTTGATAATGATGGGGGAAATGCTGTGATGACAGAGGATGCAATGATGAGGATGATGGAAGAGGAATTGAGGCGCGAACAAGAGCAAATGGCAGCGCTAGAAGAATCAGTCACGGGTAGAGTGGACGAAATGTCAATAGACGAAGATCTTAATAATGGTGCGCGAATACGACCTGGACCCGGGGGCTCGGAGCGGAAGGATATAAAGACTGGCTTTGGCAATCTCTTTGGAGCAAGACAAGCAACAGGAAATGATGCTGACAGCGTAAACTTTTCGCCACCTTCACAGCAAGGGAAAAAAACGATTCCTCGTCCAGATTTTGTTGTTCCTTCAGCTTCAACCGCCTCACTTAAAGACATTGTAAATAGACCACGTCCTCCAAGGCAAAGCGCACCGTCACCTGGAAAGACATTTCAACAACAGCAGACTGAACTACAAAGGCTTCAAGAGCAGCAGCAAGATTTGCTGAAAAAACGGCAACTACATGAGCAACATGAACATCAACGAGAATTGCGAACGAAGCAACGGCTGTCGCGACAAGAAGAGGAACTGCAGCGTCGGAGACAACAAAATTCTGTGCAAACTGGCATTCCAACTGGAACATCGGGAGGAGATCAACGAATGGGATCTGAAATAGGGGGTGTCACTGGAGCTCGAAAACCTGACACTCAACAACAGCGGAAACCACAACCGCTGTCACCACAAGAAGTGGTACGTGCTCAAGCCAATGAAAGCAAGCGCCAACCTCCTATTCAACAGAATAAGCAATCATCGTCAACGCAACAAGTGTCGCCATCACTATCGGATGTACTAAAAGGGACCTCAGAACGGCAAAAAGCGCGGACACAATCAACGACGCCTCCTCCCCGGCCACAACCACGTCAACGTCCTCCGCGATCGGCATCAAAAACTTCTTCTTCTTTCAATGATCCCTTTGGTGTGAGCGCATGGAATCAAAATAAAGGCATGGGCAACTTTTCACAAAACAATGCAGATAATGTTTATAGAGGACCCCCTCCTCCAAATGTAAGGCCGTTCAATGGGCCATTTGAGCCTTCTCCATTCACAGGGCCGTTTGCGGGAAGAGTACCTCCTCGACCTCAGCAAGAACGGCCATTTGAGCCAGCTCCTTTCACTGGGAATGTACCTCCTCGACCTAACCAACAGCGACCATTTGAGCCAGCTCCTTTCACGGCAAGAGTTCCACCTCGTCCAAATCAGCAACGACCGAATAATAACCAGCGACCTTTTGAGCCAGCTCCTTTCACAGGACGAGTACCTCCTCGCCCAAGCAAAGGTCAGGTTAACGCAAATTCACAAAGGCCGTTCGAACCTGCACCTTTCACTGGGCCGCGCATCCATAAAATACCGAAAAATGAAACGCGGAGGCCATCAGCAGCTCGACCATCCTCAAATCCACGATCCCGTCATGTCCACGATGATTATGCAGCGCAACCCCGTCCATTTTCAGGTTCTCAGCCACACGTAGTTGAGGACAACAGAGCATCGCCACCGCCACCAGTACAACCACCTCCTCCAGGAGAAAAGGCGTACAAAAGATCATCAGATAGACCATTTGAACCTGCGCCTTTTTCAGGACCCCGTCACCAACCAATTTACGATGATATGCCGCCACCGCCACGAAATGAACAAAGAAACCAACAAAAACGGCCATTTGAACCTGCCCCTTGGTCCGCATCGCCCTTTGCAGCAAACGCACAATTTCCCAATAAGTCACCGCCTCCGCCACGTCGAAATGGAAATGGATGGGATGGAGGTGCCGGCAACATGAACAATCCACCACCTAGTAGTTATCAACGAGAGAAAGGATCCCAAAATGGCGGAGCATCTCCATTTGATAGGATGAGAGACATGTTCAAAAATATGGCAACTGGTGCCAAAGAGCCTGCACAAAACAATGAAAAAGATAGAGGAAAAGTGGAAGTAGTCCCTCCTGATGAGGAATGGTCGTCATTTGAAAGAAAGGGAGAGCAACAAAATTATCAAAAATGGCAACAGCAGAAAGCTATGGCCATGGAAGTGGAAGTTATTACGGAGGATGGCCCAGCTATGCAGGAAATGGAACGTCCTCAACCAAAATCGAAACATCAGCAACTGAAAGACGACTGGAACTGGAAAGGAGGACCGAAATCCCCAGAATTTACCACAATTCCATCACCCGGAGGTGACATGACTGATGCGGTTAGAAAGGCGCAACATATGCTTGCAAATCCAAAAATTAGGGCAATTGTGAACAAAGCCCAATCAAATCCTAAAGTGAGAGAAGCAGTACAAGAGTGCATGGGAAATCCTGCCGCGTTTGGTAAATACTTGAATGATGAAGAGGTAGGGCCGATGCTGAGGGAATTGAAAGATTGCATATAAGGCTAAGTATAACGATCTGTGTACTCGATCGAAGAAGCGCTATTACTCGGACATTCTGGTAGGTAGAGAATTTCAATTAGCAATAGGCATTGTAATCAGTTTAGAAGCTACTTGATTCAACATCGCTCTTTTATGCTTTAATTTAACGACGGGGTTGGAATATGTCGCAATCGAGAGTATGGCTATCTTTAGATTATCACCGCAGGAGTCGTTGGTTGATGCCTTTTCTCTATGACAGCACCTGTCATCATGATTTTAAATTTTAAATCTCTGCTTCATGCCACACACACGGGCTCTGAAATACTGATCACAATACTTACTTCTACCACCAACATCACCACAATAGCAATACTCATTACAACACGATGTCCGATCCAAGTGCGTGGTCAAACTCTATTCGAGCCATGGGAGATACCTTCAACAAGTTGCAGTGCCTTAATTATGAATTGCATTTTGTGAAGGAGCTGGGAAAAGACCCAATTCGGAGAGACCATTTTATATTCCCCACTAAGAATCCCAGCGCACAATTCACACACTTTATAGATGCGGCTCTATGGCTGGTGTCTATTATTAAATGCGATGGAGCCTCGTTTGATATAGATCAATACGATGACCCAAATACAATTGTTCAAAGACTAGTGATCGAATTACAGAAAATTGGATGTGATAGTAACTTTTCCTCAACAAAATTGATGCTAGGATATGGTGAAACAGTGACGGCAGTGTTGGATTATCTGACGGATAAAGCTTTGGAGCAGAAAGGGTTCTTATTTGAAAGACCAATATATAAGACAGGCGAAGATAAGGACGATTGCGAATCCGATGTCGACGATGAAGTCGTGGACGAGGTTGGTATGGATGAGATTATTGTGAGTGACAATGAAGAAGAATGCTGGGACGATAGCTCAGCAGAGGAAGAAAAACAGCAACACAATGATTTCCACGATGCAAAAATTATTGAATCTACGATTGATCCTATTGAGTGGAGGGCCGAATTGGAACGAGTCTCATCTAGACTCATTGGTGAGTTAGATTTAACTTTTGGAATGAATCTAATATTTGTTGTTGGTGTTTTTCGTGATTCTTATTGAGCCCAATGGATCTATCGTTAACAGTGAATCACACAATGAAAGAAGACAGTTGGAGGTATCGCTTAGATCAAAGCATTGGCCACTTGAAATCAGTCAACAAGGAGTTTACAACATTGGAGCCTCAGCTGATTCATGTCGGCAAGATTGTGTCTGATGAGATTCAACACATCGAATTAAAAGAAACAAACCTTAATGAACGGTTCAATGATCAAATCGATGCGTTTAAGCAGGTGAGAATTTGCGGATATGAAAATATTCAAAGAAATAATGAAGTCTGTGGTCTGAGGCACTTGTTTTTTTCATCTAACCCACCCATTAGGCGAAAGCACAGCTTAGAATACTCGAGGAGTCACATGATACGCACACAGAAAACACAAAAAAACTATCTGACAAGCTTGAGCAGGTTTCAGAGGAGCTTGACGATGTAAAAAAGAAGATGGACGAAAAGGGTAGTAGCATGACCGACACTGCGCCATTAGTAGAAATTAGAGCAGCTCTGCAGCGTTTAAAATCGGAAAACAAAGAGCTAGATATCCGCATAGGAGTGTTGGACTATTCCTTAACTCAAGTGAGAATGAACGAATCAAACCTTCAAGAACACAGCCATCACTCTGGTCATGATGAAAGCGATGACGATCACAGTTTTGTTCACGAGTGAAATATGTTTTTCGTGGAAAGATCATGGAACCGTTTTCAAGATGGAATGATTGTTTTGATGACAAATAAAGTTCTAAAAGAAGCGTTACCAAGCGTCATATGCCAAACTTGAATAATCTTAAAGTGTCAAATACACAGGAAATGATGTGATCTATCAATTATACGACCGCCAGAAATATCTAAATGGCTCCTTACTATTTGCCGACTGCTTTGTTCTGGTAGTTTTGGGCAGCCTTGTAATCTTGAATCCAAATCCAAGACTTGCCGATAGTGTTCTTCTTTGCAATTCGCCCAGAGTCCAGCCTCCATACATTTTCTTCTTCTCCTACAACCAGTGCAGTATCACGGTTGTTTATCAAGAACTTGATTTTCCCTCCAACTCCTCTCTTTCTAGTAGTTGTGGAAGTGCTTGTCAGCATGGAAGCATCCCCGTCATTTGAACCATCAGTGTTGGCAAGCCAAACCCAAGAAGTGTGCTGTGTGCATTTCTTAGCAATTCTCCCAGAATCGAGCTTCCACACATTTAATGCTTCGCCAACCACCAAACATGTATCGCACCCATTGATGAGAAACTTGATATAACATCCAACTCCAATCTTTTTCCTTTGAAGATCATGCTCACTTTGCATCCCAGCCGGGCGAAGTTGACAAGGAGGGGAATTGACAGCACGCCCACAGCAACTCCACGGCATCCAATTCTTAGATTTGGCCAAGTGCCATAAATGCTTTGGATCATCGTACGTCTGAGGAGTGAGGTTTTTACCGTAACGTTTACCCCACTCTGTTGCCTCGCATGTTCCAGGATGATACTTTTCACTCGCATTGGTGGACATTGTTTTTCAATCGGAATTTATTATTCTTTACAAAACTTGGTGATTTTATTGTCCTTTTGAGAATATTGCAAATGAAACAGTGATCAGGCGAAAGGATGTGAGTGTGCTATCATGCATGCCCAAGGCCCAAGGCTAGCAAGGTCATTGAGCGCATACTTATTATGTAGTAGAATAACTGTATGCGCACCCTATGAAAATTTCAGAGAATAGTGATGATGTAGTGTGTAGTACTCTCTGCATAATACTGCCACTACCATTACAAATATCAAAACCAATGAATCGTATTTCATTTTAAATTATTCACTGTCAACATCATTTTATTATTGCTAGATACTAATATTACATAGGAGTATCTAGCTTAAATGCATCCAATATTACTACTTGCTTCACGGAATTTAAATTACCGAGATGCTACTACCATAATTTGCGAATGAAGACAAAGTTTAGTTGTTCAAATATAAATAGCAATTCTTAGTTTCGTACATTAACACACTTTATTTTTTCCGCTGATTTTTCTCTTCCTTTGCACCAAATAATAATAATAGCCATTCCAGCACCTCTCCATCAGGGCCTCTTCTTCTTCTTATTCTTATTTTTTCACATACTACCATCTTTTTTTGCTCTCACTCTTGACTACTAGTACAGTCACCATTACCAGCAGCATCACAACTATCACCATCACCCTCCACAACCACCACCGGCATCTCCTCCACCCCACACATACCCTCCTCGTACCACCTCACATTCTTGACCAAATTTGGAAAATACTTTTTGCTAATTTTCATTTCTTCCACCAATCCTGCTTGGGGATAATAAATGTGTCCGTAGGGGAGGGAGGGGACGGCGAGTCCTTGGTGTAAGTTGACGTTTTGGTTGGTGACGGGGACTTCGAGGAAGAGGATGGAGGGGTAGTGGGAGGCCATGCGGTAGTAGGAGGGTTGGATGGCTTTGCATGCCTGTTTGTTTGTTCGATCATTGGATAGATTGTTTGATTTTGTTTTGAATTAGAACAACGTGGGATGGGATTGGATTTGGGTGCAAGAATGAAAATCGTTTAGCGAGAATTAAAAATGATTCAAAAAACAACACATTATCACAAGTTTCCCCATGTATCATCATCATCATCATTCCAATGTTCAACAATAAACACGAGACACACCCCAAAACAGCCCAACACACATCCAAATAAATATATATCATCAACGAACGTACCTTGCACCAAGTAGCAAAAAACCGCACCACAATAACCTTTTCCGCATTCTCATCCAACACCTCCTTATATTCCTCCAACGTATGAACCATTTTCAAATTGGCAGGTTTACGATTACTACTACCATCGCCCACGCCCAATGCTCTTCGAAGGGGGGCCGTGGTGGGGGAGGAGCTGCCATTGGCGGTGCTGCTTCCCATGGGACTTCCATTGGTGGCGGTGGCGCCGCTATTGTTTCGTTTGATGAGACCTTTCATGCGGCGTTGGAAATCGGAGAGGCGGGCGGAGGAGGAATTGGAGGGTGGTGGTGGTGGTGGCGGCGGCGGTAGAGAAGAGGAGGAGGATGGGGCTGGCGAATCGGCGACGGCGCTCATGTACATTCTGGATGTTGTGAATGCCATTCTCCCATATCGTTGCTGTTGCTGTTGTGGTTGTTGCGAGCGACGAGGTTGCGTGAAACAATGTTGGCTAAATTGATTGGATCTAAATGACAATAGCGACGATGTCGAAGAAAACTTGGTAAACGGCGGGGACAACGTGGAAGAAGACAATGATAAGGCGTCGGCGGATAGGAAATAGGACAAGCTGGATAGAGCTAGGAGCATAAATTTGAAATGGGAGGCAGAGCTGCGTCGACGCCGATATTGTTGTTGTTGCTGTTGCTGTTGCTGTTGCCTTGGTGTAGTGGTGAGTTCTTCTTGCTCTTCCATGATGTGCAGGGCACGTTGGATCGTTTCATTTTGGGAATTGGAACAGCAGTCGCTCATTGTTGATAACAAATGTATTGTATTTTGTAATTTTTCTGATGGGATATTATGATGGCGAAATCAAATTTAAATGGATCTTGAGTTGTTAATTTGAATAAACAATGTTGGAGATATTTAAAATTGTAATTGCTTTTTTGTTGAGAGACTGAAAATTGATGTCGCTGAATGTGGATTGAAAGACAAATTGAAATTTTGTCGCACAGCTCCTCGAAGCTTTGAAGATAATATGTACTTAGAAGATTATGATGTTGTTGTTAATGATGTTGTGAATAGTAGATTAGTACTAATCAATAACACTCTCTCTCTAGAACACTCTCTCTCTAGAGAGGACGATATCTAGACTTAAAGGGTTCTGAATCGGTGTGGAGGGAACAATTGACTTGCTTATTGTCGTGGCGACTTTTTGTCGTTGCGATGGTGGATGGTGGTGGTGGTCGTTCCGTGGTTTCTGCGTGGCGGTGTGGTTGGTGGTCCCTTGGTGGAGGCAAGCGTGGAAGTGGAAGGTTGACGGTGGCTGTGCGTGGCTGTGGTCTGCTTTGGTGGTGGTGGCGGCGCGTCGTGCGTTGTTTTTCATTTGGGCCTTTTCACTTTTCTTACGTAATTCAGCGCAATTTCATCGGCATGATCTTTCGGCTTTCTGCGCGCTCAACGCACGAAGCAAGCGGAGTGCGTATCGTATCTAGTGCGTGTGTTCCTCGCTCGACAAAACTCAACAAAGGTTCATCAAGAAGTGTCAAGTGTCAAGTCCCAACGCTTGACTGAATTATGGGATGGGGGTTGATGGATGATGGGGACTGGGGACTGGGGACTGGGGACTGGGGGTCTCTGTTCTTGTTAAACCGCCTTGCATCCCTATCTCTCTTGGCCGTAACAACCCCGAGCGA
>JALLAR010000233.1:1413-20556 GCA_036939335.1 Conticribra guillardii
TTTTTTTTTTCTACAACAAATTTTTCGCGCACGACTCAAAATTTCGTTCGAGCTACACTTTCGCCAAAGTCGAGCGAGATTACGTATGAAGAGGTTTGTACATAGTACGATACGTACACCCCCGCCGGTCCCGGGTCTTCCAGAATCATCATAGAGTTAAAAAAAATAGTACTACTATCAAGCATCTATCCTCTATCCAAACAAACTTTTATTCTTCTTTCATCATAAAAAACCAATTCACCATCGCCATAGTAGCATATCTCAATCCAAATTTGAGCGAAAGAATTGTTACTTCAAAGCTTGTACACCTATTCAGTAGTAGGTGAGATGATTTTTTCATATCGGCTTCTCTTTAGGCAGTGCATAACATCTTACCATGACGAAAGGGATGTGCCCTACTCCCTACTGCGCAAACATTATATTCAGATATGATTTTCATTGCCGGTAGGCACTTTGCTCCGCCGCGTTTACATCACCTTTGATGGATTGGGAAAGGGCGCGGAACACATGGCATGGCATTTTTTAGTTGTTCCAAGTGCTACAGAAATCTCGTGAGCTGTTGACGGCTTCATGCTCGACGCCCGACGAGAATATCATTTTGGCGGCGATCAAAATCTTCCCAATCGACCGAAACAAAAGAAGGATATACTTTTGCGCGGGTTTGGTCTTTTTTGTTTTATTTTGTTGCCTTATCAAGTCAATATTTTCATTATTCTGATTTTTTTTCTTTTTCCTGTTCTGTGCGTTCTAACACCATCCACCATCCTATGCGTATTATTCTTCACTGTTATCAAGCAAACAACCAATCAGTCATTGACAAATTCCCAAGAAACTCATCCCCCACTCAACATGTGTTCCTTCAACCTCGCAGTGTCGGCTCTGATCTCCTCGGCATTCGCATCATTCACACTCGCCCATCCTTTGGACTCGCTCGATGTTCCCACTCTAGAGCTCAGTGGCAAATATGAGCCACTCATGCCACCTCAGGAAATCGAAATGAAGCAAAAGGGCGATAAGATCAAGGTATCCCTTCACTATGATATAGTGAAGTACGTCGGTCCGTCCTACACTACTACTATAAAGGCATTCAATGGAGTGGCTCCCGCGCCAACCATTCGGGTGAAACCCGGTTATGAGTTAGAGGTGAAATTTTATAATGATTTGGAATTTGAAACCGGCACTGATGGGCATAATTCATTTCGTCTTCCGAATACTACCAAGTGAGTTGGTTCACTTGGTTGATTGAGCAAAATGCTAGATCTACATGTTGCGTGTTTCATAAATCTACCATTTGAGAATCGTGAATATCTAATCGTCTATTTTGTCTTTTGCAATTTCCTTCCACGCATCATCTATATCTTTATTGCAGCCTCCACACTCACGGGCCACACATCTCAGGTGAAGAACCAGGCGATTACATCTTCCATCGAGTCAATCCACAAGAAAAATTGACATACAAGTACGAGTTCGGCAAAAATCACATGCCAGGAACATTTTGGTACCATCCACATTTCCATGGATCAACCGCCCTGCAGGTAGGACAGGGTGCTGCTGGACTGTTCTTTGTAGAAGAAGACGACAGTGATGAATTGTTCGAGATCCCTAGTATGATCAAAAATATGCCTCAAGTAGACATGGTTCTTCAACACATGGACCAATTCTTTCTAGAGCTAACGGCGACTAGTTCCGGTGACACCACATGGAGTGAGGGTGATGATCAATTTTTAGTTACAAATACTACCACCGATAGAACCGATCTAATGCTAGTCAATATGCAATACATCCCCAAGGTAACCATGGACGCGGGAAAATGGTATCGTTGGCGCATGGTCCTATCCTCAGTCATTAGAAGTTTGGCATTGAGGACAGAACTAGAGAATTCAGGCTGCGAATTTCATCTTCTTGCAAAAGATGGTATCTTCCTCACCGATGCACCCAGGGAAGGTATGTTGTGATTTGATGTATGCATGTATATTATGTATCAATACATGATGGATGAATTGACTCACTATCTACTGTTCATATTATTTCGATTTTGTCTTTCACGCAATTTATTATTTTATCAATCACCGCCGCAACAAAAAAATCCAATATCAGTTCCCGGAATCATTCTTTCACCGGGAAACCGCGCTGATGTTGCTGTCCGTTGTAATCTTGCTGGAGAACACAAGCTGGTTTCTGAAACAGACACTTTTTCGAGTGATTTTTATGAGGATGGCGTAGAGATTATGGTGTTGGACGTTATTGATACCAACCCAATTGAACCCTTAAATGTTCGTCGTCCATGCTATCTTGTCGACCTCTCGGCTGAAACTCCTGCAAGTTCCAAGGAAATTACTATGACACAGAACTTTCCTTTTCCTGATGATGTGAATGGTATTCCTTGGGTGAATGAAGAAACATACATCGACGACCCATATGAGATCGGGACAGTGCGAGACACTGGTGAGTTTATGAAAAATAGAAATACATTAATTTTAATACTTCGTTTTTTTCAATCCTTGCTTACAACTCCTCTCGTTTTTGACAACCTTCATTCGTCGCTTCTGCATTGCACATTCAAGAATTCCTTTCTGCTGGATACCATCCATACCACCAGCACGTCAATCCTTTCCAGGTTGTTGCAATTGACTTGTCTAATACAGCAGCAGACTCCACTAGCGAGTGGGAAGAGACTTGGTATCAGGTTGGTGATTGGCATGATACTTTCATGCACTCAACCAATGGTGCCACAGCAACGCTTCGTTGGCAAGCAGATCAGTTTCCAGGACACATGGTTCTGCACTGCCACATTCTTCTCCACGAGGATACGGGTATGATGGCTCAGTACGATCTACAAGGAAAAGAAGGAACTACCTGGGATGGAGCAGGAGATGTGGATCCGACATGTATTGCGCCAGATGGAAAAACTGTCGATGTGAAGAAATCAAAGTCGCTACGTACTAGTGATCTCTTTACACGCAATTGAGTCGGGAAATATATTACGTGTGTATCTCATCTATTACTTTTGCGAATTTAGTTGTGAATATTTAATAGTGGGGGAATATTGCTTGGAGTAAAATCAAGGGAAACAGCTTCTAAATAATATTATAATAATGATTGATTGAAATTGTCCGCACGAGACATCTCAATTCTCTGAAAATGTTTATCATTCTTTACATTGCAACATTGACCTACCGTGGTTCAATTGACGAATAACCAAGTTTAATTTCGAAGTAGAACCATCACTATAAAATCATCTTTGATAGAATACTTAGGATGGAAGTTATGCTACTGCTTACTTTTGCGTTGGGACATTTGCATGATTTGTTCCCATTTTTTTTCATATAAATCACCTCACCATTATTGATATTGTTCCAATCATTCTGCTGATGCACTCATTGTTTTGTCCTCCGCCGCCATCCTCCTCTATTAATTTGTGCGCATAAATGCAAAAGATGTTAGAAAACTGATGTTTCTGAAATTCAACAAAACTCAAATCAGGGGACATGCTTTTAACTACCTGAGATGGAGCTTTAAATGTGGATCCAAAAATTATAGCGCCACAGAACATCACACATTGGTCCCTTTGAACACAATTGAGGCAAGATGTTTATGCACATTTCTGATATGGATCAATTGGTTGTGTTATACTATTACATTTGAGGATTGTGTTGTGAGATATGTTTCGATTGAGTGGGGTAAATTAATTTTTGAAGTAACTGGCAAGGCAAGGGAATAAAGTTGTGAACGTGAATGTGCTATTCATTATGTTGCGACAACAATCACAAAGTAGAATGCATCATTGTTGTCGATCAAACAGAGAATTCTCTTTATGACGGCGCGATGCCACCTGATGCTCTTAAAACCAATGACGAGTTGATACAACGGTCTATGCTAAAATGGAAATTATCCTGTTGCATGAAAGTCTTATAAAAGTTCAATGAACTATCAGCCAAGCTAAGTATTGCTTTCTGTACCCCTTGGCAATTATTATGAATTGTATCAAATTGCATATTTTATTGATAAGTTTTTAGTGAATGAGACAAAATGCTGTTGAGTTTTGTTCAACCCCTCCTATAGCACCTGCTACTAACACTCCCGTTGAATTATTGATTACTCAACAATGATATTAATTTAAGCTCACAGTGGCACTCACTGTGTATATGTACCAATGGAAGGAAAACAAGGCTCTATTGGTTATTGGTTGGTAGCGTCCAAGATAAATCTGGCTGACTTAGCTGCACCATCGCATCTTGTATCATATGTGTCCGTCCGGAGCAAAAGGGCCTGATGAATGTTCCAGTTCGTTATTGTTGTTGATGATGGCGTTCTCGGCGAGGATTCAAATGGAGGATTGTGACATTGACCGTGCTGTGGGCTCAAGGCTATTCAAAGGATGGTTTTTAAATGAAAATTGTCGTGTGTAGGTGCCCACCGCCCGAGGATGTATGATTGGGTGTAATAATAGAATTGCTTCGAAAAATACCAAAGACAGTGAAATTGATGTGCGCCAGAGTGTTGCCCACGCCGAATCATCGTGAATTTTTATTTTACTCTGGCAGCACATCTTGAAAAGTCTAAGAGAAGAACCAAAAGTACCATATCGGAATAACAACCAGATGGATAGAGAGTAGTACTCATGTTTAGATTGATCAAAAAAGAATTAGACTATAATATTAAAGCTGCTGCTTCAAAATTCCGTAAACATGAATTTCTCCAATTGAACATTGAAACACTTTTTCCCTTCTCCAAAAGAACTTCTGAACCTCTTCTGGTCAGCTTCCCAAATAAGCTGCTATGTAGCAATAATCCTTCCCATTTTGTCCCGGGCCCTAGCAGCCCGGAACATCCTCAATTCCCGATCTCTCAAAACACTTCAGACCTTCTGTCTTCATCCCATCACAGTCACAATAATAGCCTGTCGTTAGGACCAAACCACTCTGGCATCAATACCCCTGGAAATTCAATCTCTCCAAATTGCAAATTTTTCTGCTTCGGTCCTCTTGTTTCAAGAAACACCAATTTGTAGTCCAAGTAAGGCTCAACGTTGGCAAGTTTAATGTCAGTATAACTAAAACTAGTGTCACCGCTTGCATATGATGAATTGATGGTTAACCCGGGAACGTAGTTACGGGTTGGCCTATTATCTTTCCAAGGAAAATTATCAATTTCGATCGAAACAAATGGGCTATCTGAAGTTTTGCGACCGAAAAGCTCAAACCTCACAGGGTCACTACAACCAAATCATATGAAAGGAGCGAAAACACGAGAATGAGAAAACATATGATGGAATCATAAAGGTTGGCACAAGTACGAAATTAATCTCACCAATTTGGACATCTATTAGCTGCGTACACCCGTATTTTCCTAACAATAGTCATCTTTTGGTATGTGGGATTAATCAACAGTCCAGTATCTTCTGTCCAAATACCTTTTCGATTACATGAATACTTTTCTGTCGTTCCGTCATTAGCAAACAGTTTGAACTCTTCATCGTTACAACCAAAGCTCTCGATAGATTGCCCAACATCAAATATCGAAGACACGGCTGTGCCTTCACGATCTGCCACAGGAAGTTGTCCAATATCATAACATTTATCAGTGAGAGGTCCCCACTCACAATTGCTGGCCTGGTGACATAAATCTTCTGCTCGTAATGAAGTTTTATATCAGGTGACAAAAGAATTTTAAAAGAGAAAGAGAAACGAGGTGTTGAGATTCATGTTACAATTATATTCACAATAAAAAGAAGTACTACTTTCAAAATTTTCCACATGAATTCTTACCGGTAGAACCAGCACATTCTCGAGTCAGTTCGAAATTTGTTCCACACACAAATTCCGTTTCAGCATTGTCTGAGGCAGAAACTGCAAAACCAACATAAAATGTGTCAGTTGGATAAGACATTTCTTGTGTTGATCCAAACAAAGTCCACATAGTATCACCAACATGCTTAAAATATGCGTTGTGAGTGCTGCCTACTTTTGATACCCTGAGCCAAACACTGTCAGGTTTAGTCTCATCTGTCTGGGCATGCATTGAAGAACAGCCGTGGCATTCTCTGTAAGTGTTAGACAAATCATTGGATCCTAATTTGACCATGGAATAATGCGGTGAGTTTGCTGCAAGAGAGCCACGGAACATAATCCCACCCCTAGCCAGGATATTTGTGGCTTGAAAGCTGTTAACAAGAGCTGTCACAGTTACGTCGCCTTGTGTGGGCAAATACATATAGTGGAATCCATCTACTGCAAAGTAGATGGCAGTCCCCGACCCGCTAACAACCCAAGCATGTGGAGTGTAAAAGGAAAAACCAGTCAGACCAACATACCCCAGATCGGAACTAGTAAACTCCCCCCCAAATGCACTTTCTACTAAAGCAACTGAAGATGGCGCCTCACACTCTGGTGGAATATAATGAGAGGGAGCCGATGATGGGAAAGATGACGGCTTTGATGAAACTGACGGCGAGCTGCTAGGTGGTGATGAAATCGATGGAGCCCAAGAAGGACTAGCGGACGGTGCTTCGGTCTACTCATGACACAAAACAGAAACAAGTGCTGTTGGACATAGCTGAATAGAACAAAACATGATTTCACACAGCCAAATTGATCTTACCGTTGGAATAGCTCCAGCTACAACAAAATCAGATGCATATGCCTTGGTTGCAGCAGAAACGCCTTGAATCTTCTCTCCGCTCACCATTTCTGGTGGGGCCATAGAGTCAAAGTTAAGAACTGCAACACCACTGACTTCATACATACCAGGCAAGAGGGTGGAGTATTGGATTACTTGATTTGAGATGTAGCATCGCGTTTCTGTGGGATCAAAAAGCATTTGCTTTGATACAGCTGCAACTGCAAGCTTGCACATGTTTTTTTGCTCCTCTCCCGTGAAATAGCGAGCATCTGAAACTTGAAGTGAGACGTCAGTCGAGAAAACAGGCCCACCACATCCCGCAGCAACTTGCCACCCACTATTAAACATTTCAACATCGGTAAACAAATCACAACCAAAATTCTGGGAGTTGGGCAATGCTCGATCTAAGTCCTCTTGATCAGATATACCAAACCATTGAGCTACTCCAAACCATAACGAATCCCATGATCTTGAAGGTATCAGTCGTCCTCGACCAATGTTTCTTTCGTCAGACTCCGAAAAGCTGCGTGGATACTCTCCAAGAATCTTCCCACCTTTCACGTCCCCCCCAAAGATGAAATAGTTTCCTCCCCATCCATGATCAGATCCAAGGTTGGAATTAGGAGTTATTGTCCTACCAAATTCACTACCGACAATGGTAGTAACACTGTCTGCAATCCCTTGTACTTTCATCTCAGCCCTGAGAAAAAAAGAGGGGCAGTTAGTACATGAAAAATTAAATGCCTGCTCTCAAGGCACAAGAAAAAATCCACAATTTTTGTTCTCAATGCACAGTAGTTACGTGTAATCACTGTTCTCTTACCAAAAACTTGCAATGGCATCATTCAAACTAGGCAATCTGCCATTCATTATTTCCTTCAGCTCAGAATGAGTATCAAAACCACCCATTTGCACATAGAACACATCACGATTAATGCCATTGCCACGCTCCTCTCTCGCAGCAATCAACTCTGCAACCATTTTCAATTGTTTAGCAATCTGATCAATGTCCTTATTTTGTGTGAAATCGGTTGATAACTGAACAGAACGAAGAGTGGTAACAAGGGAGTCCGTTTTATTCCTGGATAGTACAAGTTAAACAATGAAGAACATAGTTAAATATTGATTCGAAATCATAACGAGTGTACGAAACACAATAAAAACAACATTGTGTATCTCACCAAATGTCTACAAAACTTTGAGACCACTTGTTGGCAAACGCTCCAGAGTTGTCTCCAGTTTCTGAATGAAGTGATTCCAAAAATACACGTAGCTCTTGTTGGTCACCTTTAAGAAATTCCCTTTCGAATACCCTCGGTACGCCTGATGGAGACATCACATCTGCCAGTCTTCCTGTTGTTGGGCCTGGGGAATAAAAAATCAATAATGTGTCAATAAACATGGATAAATTACAGTACAGTCAAACCAAACCATGATTAACACTTACTACCCTCCAGCATCATCGCATTGGTATTCACAGATGTGGAAGACACTGCAAGATCATAACCTTGTAAGACATCTAGCATTCGTCCAAGAACACCTGGGCCATCGCCTTCTTTGAATGCGTCTACACTATGTTCTTCAGCTTTCATTGTATGATGTGAGAACAAATCAGTCCTAGTCTCAGTCAGCCAGTTTTCTTTGGTGACTGGCTTATGCAGATGGCCCATATTGGCCAAAAAGATGCCTTTTCCTTCGTCATAGATGTCTTTATATGTCGACAACATTGAATTCACGCCAAAAGTATTGCACCCATCAATTCCGGCACTCGAGCCATCAATTGTCAGCATTTCATCAATAGTCAAACCAATGCCTTCGTCTCCACCTCGTGCTTCAAAGTAGTCATCATATAAATAGCATCCACCCTCATTGTGCGGAGTAAGAATATTAAAACTGTCGATTCCTCCAAACAAATTGATGAAGACGATAGCTTTGTAGGGCTCTTCTCCTTTGGGGAGAGGAGGTGTAACTGTGCGTGGAGAGCCAGTTTTACGCACTAGTAATGGCAATTGTGTAATTTTTGTTGAGGGATTTTAAAGACAGCACAAAAGTTAGCAGGAATAAAGTTATATTGCAGATCAATCTGTTTACAATATGTAATGGTGATACACTCACCAGTATTTGACGTGTGGAACTCGGGCAAAGCTGTCATGAGCTGTAGAAGGACCCGATCTCCAGTTTCCTTGTCATGAGCCTTGCTAAAGTACTTGTAAGCGTCAATGAGAACTTGTTTGTTCTCTTGACTTAGTCTTCCTGCTGTGATCATTGTGGAGAGATCATCAATCTTTTTCGCTAATTCATTGGTGCTCATTTCATATGAGAGAAAACCGACAGATGATGAATAATCTCCAATTGCGGGAAGCCTGTCCATGTAAGGCCCAAATCCACCATCAGCAAAAGCAAGGCCATAACTGAATAGGGAGAAAAATCCATTTGTAAGGCCAATCACATTGCCAATAGACAATAACTGTGACTCAGGAGATACTAGCTCTGTTGTTGCAAATGATCCGGGAGGTGAGTAATCTGATGAAAAGAAGGAGAATTGATCAGGTGGTTCAAATGCCATTTGCCCAATTTTGGATTGGAGACTGTCAAATAATCCATAACGAAGTTTGACATATTGGCGTCTGCCGAAATTCAAACTGTAAATAGTCCAAAAATTCACAATGATTAGTGCGCTGGAAAATGCTTGGGGTATGAAATAATATGCAATACGATACAGTAATTTACCTTCTCATTACTTGGATCACCTTCAAAAGTGGCTCTCTGATATTCCCACTAATAGGGTCTTCGTCAACAACAGAACTCAGTGCCTCTGCATCCAAGGTAATGGCTGCTGATACAGCAGCAAGAGAACCATAGTTGCCATCACCAAACGTTGTACCATGACTTGTGAAGGAACCAGACATGAAGGCTTTGGTCACTCTCTCAACGTAGGCTGGGGGTGGGTTTGATATTCCAAAAAACTGGATCAGCTTTTTACAGATGAACGGCGCTGCGCTGCGATAACGAATCAAATGCTTCAAGAAAGCATCAACTTCATACTCAGCATCTCTCTCTTCTACCTTTGCGAGGTCAATGAATCCAACTGGGTTCCTCAGTGTGTAAGCGCCTCCCAGAGTCACTTTGGATGCAAAGTTCTTGAGGTAAACAGTTTGGCCAAACTCATCAATAACCTCAAAAATAGTCGAAGTATCACCTATGTCGTAAGCATCTGAAGATACAAATGCGCCAACATCGTCAGATGCATATGTCTCATTAATGTATATCTCATAATCAAATGCACCAGAGTATGTCTCTGGATCAAATGCACCAACATGAAGAGAAGTCAATACATCTTCTCTTGAAGGCAAGGAATCAAAGACATAATCCTCTTCAATTGTTGCAAGACAAAGACAATGGTCATCGTCAGTCGGAGAGCATGCCCCATTGCCACACGTGTTGTTCACTGTCGGATAAATTTCCTCTCCAGTCATAGGATCACGCTGCCATGGAACACTGATGTAATTGATTGAGCTGTCCACCTTCACATACAAAACAGTGTCGCTTGGGACGGATGGGTTGGCTGATGACATAGGATTGTGAACAATAGTCACCATACCATCACGTCGGACCTTTACTTGCTGAGTACATGGCGCATCAGTCCAATAGAAAACATTTTGACTTGAAAAGATTGCATCTGGTGAAGTATCAGAGAGTTGGGTAGATCATGGAAGTAAGAATGATTGTGAGCATTTTTTTTAACAACTGGCTGAACAAACAAGAACAACATATTTCGTTAACTCACTATATTTGGGGCGGGCGTCAACTATAGGATTATCTGCTTTCAAAGTTGTTGGGTCACACACGTACCCCCCATCTGCAATACATTGCGCTTCATTTGTTTCAGCAGTTACTATTTCCCCATGATACTCAAACTTGTAGTTTAATTCTGCCCTATCTGCAATAACGATTCCACAACACGACCTTGCAGCCACGGCTGTTTTGGGATTTGCGCACATGGAGTGCTGAGTATTGAAAGTTTGCAAAGTAACATAACACAGAATGTACCGGTGAGGAATACCAAAGGCTCAAAATGGCACAGTTCAAAAATGTTTCTTGATGACTCACAGTGTATTTAATTCCAACATTGTTAATGTGAGGAGTGAAGCCTGTAATTACTTTCTTTCCATCATCATAGAATGACAAGTGAGTGCATGGCTGACGGATGTACTCATAGAAAGCGCCTGGTGCTACCTGAACGATGACTAAAGTATCAATGCGGCATTCCTTGCCTGTGCAATCAAGATTTTCGTCGAGAGTAATTGTGCTGGCATAGTCACAATCACCATTTACATCAGGGTTGCAAAGCTTTTGGTAAAGACTCGAGTCAGGAGACAAGACAAATCGCTTTATCTCTTCGTTGCCGTCCCAACTGTCGGGCATGTATTGAGAACTGGGAAGACTTGACCCTCCTCTGAACCGATACTTAGCGCCCATTTTAAGGAAATGGTGCTTCGGCAAATCAATGCAGAGAGGATATCGGTCACCAATCCAACCGTCATCCACAGATGTTTTAGGGAAGAAATCATGCCTGTTGGTGAGATATGAAAGGAACAAGGCATGAGGTGTCAATAAAAAGGTTTCAACAAAACAATATTACGAGTAAAGCAAACTATACACACTTGTTGACATCAATGCGCAGAGGTTCAAATCGTGACTTGCTTGCCCTGAAAAGCTCTTCTGTGTTTCCACGCCGAGCAGTGTACACAAATCCAGTCCATATCCGAGCATTTGTCATAATGTCTTCATTAGTATAAGTCTGAATCATTCTTCCAAATTCATCACGAGTCTCGGATCCATCGAATTCAAGTTGATGCAAACCAATTGTGAAAAGCTGCATAATTTCTCGTGCAAAATTTTCATCTGGGAAAACAAGCTTTCCGACGCCGCCGTTTGCTTCCCACCAGGCGTCCCAATGGAATCGGGTTGAGGAAGAATCCACAAAATTGAACTGCTCCGCCATTTTTGGATTGTATGACATTTCTTTTAGAACATCGAAATAATTGCCAAAGCAGTGCCTAGTCAAGATATCATACTATTCTCGTTTTATTTATCAAATGGAAAAAGAAAACGAAGGACGATTATCAGTGTTGATTCAATCATCAATACAATTCGTGTTAGTGGTAAACTGATTGTTTCACTCACCGAGTAGAGGTTCGTCTCAGTATTGTCTGGCATAGTTGTCGTCCCAACATTCAAATGCTCGTAGAGAGCCCATGCCATACGTTGGCAAAGCCTAAAAAGGAAAGGTACGGACAAGTATTAGTTGTGAACCATGAGCACTTTGATGAATAAAGCACATAATTGTGCAGGACAAATTTTTACTCACTGATCCTCTCCTTGAAGCATATTCAGTGTCCAAACTGTCTGTTTTTGGGCAAAGTAGTTTTCGTATGAGTTTTGGCATCCAACACAGTCCAGGTCGATAGTTTTCACATCAAAGTAATCATCAAGTTCAGGGTCGGGAGCGACCTCATTGGGCGAGCCACACACTAGAACACCACCGTTTCTACAAAATTTATGTAATGAATTGAAAATAATTATCAGCAAATGATTTACAAAATAAAACGGAACAAAGTGCATTATTGTCAGAGGGTAGCAATTCACTCACCGATTTTTCTGTACCATATTGTCTAGCATTATATTGCCCATATTACTAGCTATTGCCATGAGCACTGAAGGATCAACGTTCAACAAGAGTAAATCTGCAAATTGATCAACAATCATCTTGTCTCCATAACGTGCAACACGTGTCACTGAATTGGTTTTATCCTTCAAGTCCTCAAAGTATGTCATGCTGTGATTGCTTGGATACACCAACATGCCAGTATTAACAAATGATGAAATCGCATTGGCAGTGGGATGAATAGTCACATATTTGGTGAAATCAAATACAGACCTGCAAGACAAAGAATATATGATGTTAGTGAGGTTGGTGAAAAATAATTCTGATGAACTGAGCAAGGATACTCACAAATGATCTGGGTGAACATTTCCCCAGCAACCTTCGCTTGTCATAATCTTCATACCGTATTCCATTTCATCAATAGGGTTGCAACCATCACCTTCAACACTATTCCACAACACTATGTCTCTCAGGAATTCATTCTCGTCATTGCTAGATTCAAGTGCAAACTTTAATACATTCACAGTGTCTTCCTGGAGGTTATTGGTGCAATTTTCATTGGTCAGATCTTTTCTTGGAACCCAGCGAGAAGTTGGATTCCCGGGCGAACAAGGTAGGTCAATAATTATACCATCAGTGTTTGTGTCATCGTATCTGAGGTCGGAGACAGCATAGATATAGCGGGGGTCGACATCTCCAATGGAAGTGGCGTTACCCAGCAAAGTGGCATTTTCTGATGAGGTAGCAAGGGTGGCATTATGCATCGCTGCCAGAGTTTTATCGTCAAACGTAATGACGAGTTGCACATCTAGCATCAAATTGCCATATTTACCACCATCTCTACCATCTTGCTTTGCACATGTGTTGGGTTCGTAGCTAAGTTTGCATGTTCCTTGGTTTAAGAAATTGGGTTGCTCGTTTACGCAGAGGGCAATGTTTTTATCATTGAAGACATAAAAGTCTCCAGTCTCGCCTTCCTTCTGATGAGCCTCGAAACCTTTATCGGCTCTGAGTGTTGAACGTAAGACTGATGTGCCACCTCCATCCATGAGCTGTTTAATGGTATAACCACGAAGTGCAAGAAGTTAGCAAGCCTTGGCTTATTATGAGATCAAAGACATAAAACTAATGGCATAGTAGAATTCACTTACAGGATTTTCGAGGGTATTCTCATGAAGAATCAATCTGTGTTGTACATGAATTACATATTGTATTTAGCATTAGATAGTTGAAAGACAAAATCTGGCTGCAATGCACTGCTGCATTCATAAACAGCTTATGCAAGTATGGGAATGAAAATACGCAACTCACCTTGGGTCGTAAAGGGCATAACTACCATCAGGCAGAAGAGCAAAAACCGGTTTATCAGGATTAAATCGACTAGGTTTTTCCCCAAGATTGAATGGATCTGCCCCACGATAATCATTGTCGTATGGACTGGGGAATGTTGAGCACACATCGTCCTCTATATCAGACTGGAGGAGCAAATCTCCTCCTAAGGTTAACTCGGTATTGATCTCGGTGATGCTGGTGTTTGTAGTCATTTCAAGTATATGCAAATCATTCATATTCACATAGCGGGGATCGAGGTCAACCTATCAAATCACAAAAAGAAATGGTGAAATAGTTAGTTAGAATGATGCAATGCGAAGAAAATACGATGATGAAGAATGAAATGTATGGGTTGCAATTAGCACCTTTCACTTACAGTTGGATTCCCGCCTAAAATTGGCTTACATTGCTTTTGGTAAAAGAAACTCATTCTGTTGTAATTTTCTAGTTTTTCTCCCTCAACTTCGTCAACAAAGCATAGCTTGTACGATCTATCCATTGGTATCGCTTCTCCTGTCTAAGAGGTGAATACATCAAAAATAAATAAAAAATGAGTTGAAATTTGCAATAAAAAACAAAAGTTTGCAATGAAAGCATCACATAACTAACCTGGGCAAGTTGGAAGGGCTTATGAACTACTGTTCGTATTTCTCCAGCGTAGCGAACGACGTAGCCAACATTTTTAACCATAAGCGTGGTCGGACTTATGGATGGAGAGCTAGACATTGATGGAACAGCAGTCTCTCTATCAGTAAAGTCTACAATAATAATGCAAATACAATGAATCGGTTAGAGATTGGGGTAGAACAATTGTACAGGAAATAGATAAGCGATACTTTTTGAAGTTACTTACCAAAATTCGCAACCCTCAACTCCGCGCCTGCAGGCATTTTCATTGGGGTCAACTCGAAAAGAATAAAATCAACATTGCCGTCCCAATCAGTGTAGTTGCCAAACATGTTGAACTCTTCGGCCACTATACGTTGCCATGACCCAGATCCAGTTAATTTGGCACGAAGTGGTCTTTCATATAGTACACATGTTTTTCTTGGGCACGGGCCATACACCAAATCATTATTCCTAAAACGCATCCTGAGGAGAATCTTGACATCTACAGATTCCATCCCAACCAGTTTCGCCCAGAACGACATTATGTACTTCTCGTTGGGCACTGCAGTGTCCAAAACATCTTGTCTCATTATTTTGCCAGGCGTCAACACCATTGCATTTCGGCCCTCATCTTGCGCAACAAATCCAGAAGTAGGTGCATATTTCCAATACTTTTTGAAGAGAAAAAGGAGACATGTGAAGGAAAGTACCACTTCGTCAGTATAAGGCAAAAACAAAACAATATACAATGCCACTTTCAATTGTACATCACGTACCTTGTGGTCTAGGACGAAGTCAGGATTGGTAATGAAACCTTTCTGAACCTCAAGACTTTGGAGAGATTCGACTTTCTCGAGATGAACATTGTCCAAAATGAAGCTTGCGTTGCTATTGGCTGCTCTGAATCTCAATTGATAATGGTTGCATCGCTTTGGTGCTAGCACCTGTCCATTAAATGTCCAATCAGGTCCAACCGTGTGAATTGCCTCCACATGGGTCCATTCACCTGCGTTCTTGATGGTGGTCCTTGAAATAATGTGACTATCATCAGTAGGAATAGACCACCTTTTCCCCGCCTTATCCGTGTGATAATGAGCAGACTCCATTTGAAAGACAGTGTTCGGCTTGGACATTTTAACTTTCAATGCTATTCGTACAGTGTCACCTTCGTTAAGATTTTCAGACAGACGACTCTTGAGGCAATCTGGACCAATTAAACGCATGACAAAGCACTTTCCTCCAATAACGGAAAGGGATTTCTCTCCATCGTAGATATCAGGATTGGATTCGGTGGCATTGGGATCGAGGGAGATAATCGAGCGCTGGCATTTCGATGGCCAGGCAGACAGAACAGCTTTTTCGTTGCCTTCAATGTTTCCAAAACCAAGAAGATTGGTGAAAGTTGGGGAAGAAGTTGGTGATAGTGTAGATGGGGCCATAGAAAGTGACTGTTGAAATAGAGGTTGCAATTTTGGTTAGTTTGAAGGGATAGAAAGTATGTATGTATTTAGTAATGGAAACAATTGGCCAACAGAAAATAAGTATGCCTGAAGTAAAGTATTCGAAACTCACCGGGGCAACGCTGTCGCGAACAGTGGGAGATGCAGTTGGAACACTCGAGCTCGGCATATCGCTAGAGCTTGGCATGGAGCTATTGGTGGGGAAGTAACTAGGGGCTGAAGTCCAACTTGGAACAAAACTCGCAGTCGGCAAAGACGATGGGAGAGTAGTGAACGTTGGTGAGAATGTTGGGCCCGAAGTC
This sequence comes from Conticribra guillardii, assembly GCA_036939335.1. NCBI lineage: Eukaryota > Bacillariophyta > Thalassiosirophyceae > Thalassiosirales > Thalassiosiraceae > Conticribra > Conticribra guillardii. Next base: position 17,406 of record JALLAR010000233.1, read on the forward strand.
GACGGGAACTGGCTGACAGACGGCGAAGATGTTGGTTCTTCCGAAAAGAATTCAATGGTTTCGATTGTCACAAGATGAGGATCAGCAGATTGATAGGATCCGCCCAACTCGATGTTTCCCCAACGAAGGTACTGAGAATTCATGACATCATTGTAGGTGAAAGCAAATTTACGCCAGCGGCTATTTTTCTCGCAAGCCGGTGGTCCAGATTCTCCAATGCGATACGTTTCGGCGGTACGGGGGTTGAGCCTCTTGCGCCAATATTCTCGAAGCGAAGAGAATTTACCGGTAGAAAAGGTCGAAGGGTCCATTTGAGCGGCAACCCATTCCGTTTGCAAAAGGGCCATGGCTTTGGAATGAGTCATTTTTGGCGTTGCTGATGGGGATGCCGATGGAGTTGCCGTTGTTGGAGATTCGGATGGAGATGCCGACGAATTTGATGCCATTGGCGATGCTGATAGCACTGCTGATGACAATGAAGATGGCAATGAAGATGACGAATTCGTAAATACTGTTGGCGATTCTGATGGCAATTCTGTCGGCGATCCTGAGGGCGATGCGGAAGGCAATGTGGATGGAGACGACGAAGTTGCCATAATGTGTGCAAAGGCAATCTCGAGGGCATCCAATTCACTGCTGGTGGGTCCGAAGGTAGTCTTGTGCAAGAACCTCGAAAGCTCGTTACGAACAGTCAAACTTCTCTCGTAATAGGTCATGAAATAGGGAGCGTTAAACTCGGAAAAAGATCCGTCAATCAAAATCTTGGAAGTCTTGGGCAATGTCACCTCGCACAAATACTCCCCCTCTACAAAGTTTGTGCCAGCCTCCCCTGCCTCTCCGCAGACGTACTCGACTTGTCTCCCTCCCTTGCCAGCGGGACGCTCCCAATCATTTCCATCGATAGATTTTCCAAGGGAGAAATAAAATCCTTGGCCTTGCTCTTTCAAATCGAGGGCTTTGGTCCAACTGGATAGGATGCACATGGTTCCTGTGCCATCTTCGGCGGTGCTTGCGGGAATGGGCTTGAGCAAAATTGTTTGATCAAAGTTGGTGGTGTCAACTCCAAATGAATTAATGTTCACGGGAGTTCCTGGTGTGGAGATGGCGTTGATGTTGTTATCGTCGCATGAGAGCTTGATGGCATCTTTATCGAAAAAGACGGCTGCCTCAGTCAATACAGACGAGAGGAGCTGGGCCGTGATGAGGGCGGCAGATAGCTTCATCTTGAACGACAACCGAGATGAATGTTGGTTTTGGTAATGTTTTTTTCTGAAAATAACAATAATAAGAAGGATAATATTGGCGTGGGAAAGATGAATTAATGATGTGGTATTATCAAAGATATGTGATATCAAAGATATGTGATATCAAAGATAATTGAAACAAAGAAAAACAACTTCAAGGATATGGTCCATTCATAAAACATTCTTCAACAATCAACTCGAACGAACATAATGAATGAAACGGTCGAGTCGACCGCACACGAAATCACATGAATGCGATGCGGCGCGTCGTGCCGCCTGAAAAAGGACCCACACAGTTGAGCGCCGACATGCAGCTAGCGGTAAGTCGATCGATCAGCCGCCATGGCTCGAATAATCAAGCAGACCGCTCTCCCCGCAGGGCCGAGAGCAAACGAGCAAACTCTTCGCGCGGAAGCGTCTCGCTAGTTCGGGGATCTGATCTGCGACGATGCCGGATTGCCGATTCGGCCGCCCGCTCGCTCTGCCGTGCAGGATCTCGTCGCCATCCTCACGGCCCACTTTTTGTCCTGGCCGACAATCAACCGCATCAACGTCTCCTTGAAAATTGACAAAGAACGCACCTTTTTAATGTGACTAAAGAGAAAAACACGTCTTCCTGACGATTTGAAAGGAGCCGGCAACGAGCGTCTGGAGGATGACGGCCTTGCTGGGTGAAACTGAAACTGTTTTCAATTCCTTGTAAAATGCGACTGGTGCGTGATAATCGGAACTTTGATTTACCCCTATCGATGTAAGAAGAGCTCTATGCACTATGCAGGCTCTGCGTTTATGGCTAATATTGATGTTGAATAAGAAAAAAAATACATACTACTATCGTACCCATGTATTTTTTGTAAAATGCGGTTCTCACAGATGATGAAAAGGCTTGACGAACACATACGAAATGGTGTGAAATGTCTCAAATTGTAAAAATGCGTGCCGAACACCGTGCGCGCGAACAGGCTTCTATCACTGTAGTACAATATCTCTCTCTCTAGAGAAATCCTAGATCTAACAATAATTCATAAATCGAGTCTACTATCTAGTAGTACAATTCTTGTAGATTTTTGTGCAGTTTTCCATTGGCAAAGAAGCACAATATCATGGATCCTTGCTTCCTTGCGTTGAGAATTGAGACGTTCGCTAGCATACTCGATTTCACTCTAGATGTCGTTAGTCATTAGAGAAAATAAAAGGACATCTCGGAGCAACTCAAGAATGTCTCCAATTGACGAATTGACACCCTCAAGTTGGAGGGCTATTTGAATATCGGGCCTTTCATTGGGGGGTAAATTAAAATCCTTCTATAATACTTAATATGAATATTAAGGATCTTTGTTGGGGTTCAGCAAAAATATTTTCACGACACACATTTAAAAACTCGTTTGAACACATGACCCCAAAACTGGCTAAACCTCAAACGACATCTCGGAGCAACTCAAGAATGTCTCCAATCGACGATTTGCCCCTTGCCCCCTCATATCAAGACACGGAAGAGGACTATTTGACTATCTTGCCATCATTTGGGGGTAAAATAAAATCCTTTCCATAATAATACATACATACTATTATGAAGATTGGGATCTCGATTGGGGGTCAACAAAATTCTTTTCCCTACACATATTTTAATCACATGGCCCTTAAACTTAGTGTTAACGATTAGCGTTATCCCTCAAAACTAACCCTACCTAACATGTGAAAATTTTGTATGTGTGTGTCCATAACCACGAAAAAGCCTCGCTGATCGCTGCAGACGTTGGTATTACCATACAGAAAACAAAAAAGTCATCTCGGAGCAACTACATACTTCGAAACTAAATTTTCACAACCGACCGTGCGTTTGATGTGTTTACGTAATAATGCTGCAGTTGATGGTCATTGATGGTCATCGACAGGCATTTCGGAGA
>JALLAR010000234.1:0-19753 GCA_036939335.1 Conticribra guillardii
TGTTGTCTCCGCCAACAATTTCGGATTCAGTTGAGCTTTTTGTATTATTTTTTTGTTTCTTGGAAATGGCCATCACAGCTCCTTTGCCCAGCAACATCATCGCTCCCGTGCCCCCCTTGCAATCTGGGTGGGTTGCAAAGGATGTGTTGACCCACCATTGGATCACGCTCATGTTTGATATCTCTAAAACAAGAGGCAGATATAATGTGCCTCTTAAATAGCACAAGAATCTCTTAATCTTGCCCCAATCATCTCCATCCGGTGATTTAACTTGGGTGCACAGAAAAGCCACTGTTGTTTGCATGTCACATCGGTATCTGATAGTTACAAATAGCGATTGAGCCATGGCATGATGGAATGCTTGTTCTCTCTCCTCGTCTAACAGCTTTCTCTCTTCATCAGGTTTGACGTCAAACAGGCGATCAGTTGCCGGTGTTGCCGCGCTTCTTGTAATGAGTTCTGGAAACTCTTTTATTGCCTTCTTAAGAAATGGCACCATAGAAATCTTCACTTTGCCTTTATTGGTGAAATCCAGGTTCATTCCTAGATAGTCATGCACTGGGCCTCAAGACACTCTCACGTTTCCATACATGGATTTGAACCATTCAATAATTTTTGTGACCTCCGCTGCATCTGTGTGCAATATTTTGAGGTCATCAACGTGCCAAGTGATAGTCATTTGGTGCCCGTTCACAATCTTGTTTGCAATGCAGGGATTATAAGGGTTGAGTTCGAATCCCTTGCTAACTATCTCTGATACAACTTTCTTGTAAAAAAAATAAAGCACTCTTCAAACATCCATACAACGCTTCTGCGTTGTGAAATATAGGATTGCTTCTTCATTTCTTCCGTACGTAATGTATTTAAGATAAAATTTGGGTGCTGTCTCTGCCTTGAGCTCAGCCAACTTCCCTTGCATAACCATGTGCACGACGTTGTTTGTCTTGGCATGCAGGAAAGCACCCGGGAGGTTGATGACAGCCATATATCATCCCTCGTGTGCATCTACATCACTTGTAATAATAACGCTGTCTGTGATGACAGTTGGTGATGTGGCCTCTCCTTTCTCAAAATTTGGCCTTTGCTTACTGCCATCAGCGCACATGCACCCCTTTATTTTGACCATCTTCTTCTCTTCAAGAAATATTAGGGACTCGAGTGCTTTCCTCATCTGCTCGGAGGATAGGTCAACAAAGTGCTTGGGTGCAAATGTATCCTGCATATGGATTTGCATGAGCTTGATGGAGACAGCTTCTTCTCCTCTCAACCCAAACTCCCGCAGCTTTTTTTTAGTGCCATGTGCACCATTACTTACAATCATGTCACTGTAGACACCCTCTGGTAAGTTCTTTGGGTTGGCACCATCCAGCATGGTGGCATAGGTAAATTCAGCCATGGATTGAAGCGCGCTGCTTTTGTCATGAGCACGCTCTCAATTGGAGTGGACACTCCTACAGTACAAGCTGCTTCTCTCATCATAATGCTCGTGAATGCTTTATGGTATCCTCTGGTGAGCTTGGTGGCAAAGCCCAAACTATCTGTTGTGAGGTGACTTGGCGCTGCTCACTGTCTCATGGGATACCGCGGTGGTGTCCCAAGAAGTTCTGCTCCTGTTGATGTTCCTGTTGATCCTATTGACCTGGAATTATTGCTGCTGCTATACTCATAGCTGGTGTTTGCATCGATTGGGTTGTAACTTGAATCCGAGGACAGGTTTGATGGATATCCTGCCGCTGCCTGCTCTTGCTCATTCTCCGCTGCTACATGCTCATCATACCTGATAAGACGGCTGCTGCCGGCTTCACTTGCATTGTCGAGATCAAAATCCTCATTTGGGATGGTGTGGTGGCCATCATTAGGTATCACATTATCATAAGATGGCTCCAAATTGGTAGTGCCCATATGTTCATCCAAACGGCCTGTGGGATATCTGCAAGCTCAGGCATGGTCTCCTTGTTGTCACTACACTCCTGTGATATTGCAGTGGGGAAATACTCACAGTCGTCAACGTGCAGTGGGCCCATATCGTCATATTTGTCACCTACTTTGACTATTTCACCCCTGTTTGTGGTGAAAATTATATTCTCCGGCATCTGCTGCGATGCTGTAATTTTTTCCACCCATGCTGCAATTATCGTATCTGTCATCGGGAGAGGAATTACCTGTGGGCGCGTGATTTTCTTTTTTGTTGTGAGGGCAAAGTATTTGCAACTACCCTGCAAATTTCCTGTCAGACCCAAACAAATTGCAGCTACAGTGCGCTCCTTCATTGTATTCGATGTTGTGTTTTCCTGGAAAACTTGACAGTAGCTGCCAAAAGGTGTTTTGCAATGCTTTGCGAAATCCAAAGTAGTACCCATCATGATAGTACATGGGCTATAGGTCATGGTGGATGCCCCAGTTTTGCTGGGGAAGGCGTTGAGCCAAGTAGCGACAAAACTGACTCCTTCTATGATAATTCTTCCTGGAATTATTTTAAATGGCAGTGTACTTCTTAATGCGTGAAAACGTTCTTTTATCAAATGAAGTTTCCGCTCAATCTCCGCCACATGCTCAGACGCGGCTGTAGCATTGAGGTCTGTTGATCCCAACTTCCCACTCAATGCATCGAATTCTCCATCCACCAATGCAGTGGTGACATGCATTCCCTTATTTTGGTATAATATAATTTCACGAACCAGTGAATCTTTAAGATTATCCTTTTTCCTTGTCGGAATAAACTCAGACGTAATGAGATTAACTCTGTGTGACACCATAACTAAAAAATTGATGCCTGCCACATACATTATGTCCGTTGCCAGGGTTATTTGATTGTGTTTTCAAATATATGGCAAGGAACATAAATGTAATCAGTCCGTACAACGGGTACCACCCGCTGAACTGTTTTGCCTTTCAACGATGCAATGTCAGGGTCATAAATTTTGTGAGCATTTTTAATGTCATCAACAGTGATGGGGCAGTTTCTTATCAGGTTATGATGTACCATGGCAATGAAATCATGCATTGATGGAAAAACCAATATTTTGTAAGCATCTCTCGCACACTTGGTCCCCTTGAGCTGTCTTTTGGAGAAACCCTCCATGCTTTCCATGACTGTGTCCACCAGCTTAGTCTCTTGATATTACGTCGCTGCACTGCCTTGTGCATTAGTCATGATTTGGGATAAGGCAACATCCTCAAAGCCTCCCTCTGCCAAATCGTGGTAATAGAGCCCCTTGGGGCTTTGCTCAAAGTGAAGCTTCCTGCCACAAGGCAAATGCACCACAAAGCAGTTCCCTCTGCTACTATCAAAGGTGGTTTTATACTTAGCTTGCAACTCTGCAAGTGACATGATGTTTGCAATGCCTCCCTCGTATAGGTAGCATTCAATGCTCCCAAGCATTCCCTTTTGATTGAGAATATTCTCACCTCCTTGACTGTGCATGACCGCTGGGTCACATGGCACAATATTTTTGAGAAGGTTGCGGTTGCATTCCACACCACACGTGGATTGGCTGTCCAAAAGCAGCCAGGTGTCGGGAATCACCCCCCTCTTCATCATACCCCTTCCATACAGGAAATTAAATTTTTGTAAGAAGTTAAATTCATCTCCGTCTAAGCTGAATGTGGACAGCTGGACCTGTCTGACGGTTCCAGTGCCCTGATCAGCTCCCGCTGTTGATCCCGCAGCTGACGCTGTGGCCGGTGTTCCTCCTCCAGATGTGTTTGTCACCACTGAGAGGCCGCATGGGGGAACAGTGGTGGTTGTGTTAACAGCCTCAGCAGGCTTGTCCACCTTCGCCACTTTACAATCCCGTGCTAAGTGACCGTTTTTGTTGCAATTGAAGCATTTCACATTGGATAGGTCTCGTTTTTTTCCTTTCTCAATATCAGTGGCTAAGTTGACCCCCTTGTCAGGCTTGCGATAATACGTGGGATTAGGATCACTGCGCATGTCCTTCTTCCACTTAATGGCCAGGTTGTATGCTGCCATCAACGTCTTTGGATATGCATCCACCCCCAGGGTGTACTGATTTTTGAGATACATCACAAGACTACTGTGTCTCACCCAGTTTAGCATCTATAGAAAGTGCACTGTGGAATACTTGTCTTCAGAGTTGGCTACGCACTGATCAAGTGCCGCCATTTCTCCTGCAGTATCTGTCACAGCAATGCCCAGTTTCTTAAGCTGCTGGAGGATCATTGAGGGGTGATATCCAACCCCCCCCCAGACCTCAGACTGTATGATGACCTTGTACATTGATTTGTACTTCTTTAAAAATTCTTCGTCCAACATCTTCTTCGGCTGAGTGAAACAATAAAGGCCCTCAGGGATCCTACCAATGCATCCGCGATGTACTTCGTTGATTTGAAATTAAAAACTGGGCCCTTGATGGCCGTCAGCAGAGCCAGCACGTCCATATTGGCTTTTATGCCAAAATAATTCTCTAACACCTCCAGATTTGCCTTCAGGTTCTGTGTGCATTGCCCAATCACCAGACCATATGTTTTCTGCAAAGCACTGTCATAGGTGCGCTTCGTCCTCACGTAGTCTTTGATCTCGGCTTGCCAGATCTCCAAACCTGTCCCGTCGACCTCCAGGACTGACCCGTCATCGTCAACAAAAGTAGTCGGATTGACCGGCTTCTTGATTACCACTTTCTTCCCGGAAGAGATGGCTCGCGCCACAAGATCTCCTTCCCCAAAGGACACCCAGACGTGATTGACAATTTTATCAATTGTCGTATTGTACATGTCAGCATGTTTAGGTTGGCCACAATCAAACATGTGCCCCCTTAACTCTTCACAGTGTACCATATTCTCTTTGGCCACTGGCTTGTTCGCGGCAGTACTGCCGCCTCCTCCAAACTCTGGCTTGCATTGCCACGCGTTCGTTTTGTTCCCCTGATAGCCGCCACCCTGCTTAGCACCCCTGAAGTCACTCATGTTGTTTACTCTGGATGTAATATTTTAATTATGTTGAAGAAACACACAATTCGTCATTGTGGTTTGATTACAATATCGTGTAAATCAGATAATTAAATATTATGGTCTATTGTAAATCATACCTAGTAGGTGTATGATTTTATTTATCTAGCTGCTGCCGCGCACATTCCAGCTTGAACTTGTGACAAAATGTCATCAATTCCAACATTCATAACTAAAACAGCCCCAGAGGTATTTCACTTTACCTTTACAAAATTGAATCAAAGGAACGATTTTGGGTGACATTTTTACAAAAGGTCCAGAACCACAAGAAAAAATTGGGCTGATGACTGATGACTGGTGAATGATGAATGATGAATGATGACTGATGAATTAATCACACACAACACACCATTACCATTTACCATTACATTCTTGAGAGAGAGTGTAGGATATTTCTAATTCTAAGTTGACTAAATTTCCTATCACTTGTGTAATTTGTGATTCGTTGGATAGCTCACGGAAACCTTTGTAAGTTTAGTTCTTTGTGGAAGGATTTCAAGATAACATCTTGGTATGTTTTTGTAGGTCTAATGTGATCAGTACAGACCTAAGCCACAGTTCAGCTTGAGCAATGACAATCAAGATAATGAAGTCTCACTCTTATTGCTCCTACACATCTAACATTGTAGTTCATTGGCTCACAGAGGTTTCAATAGACTTGATGCCAAGGTATCATTTCCACATTCCACACACCTCATGCATATTTTATAAATTTATATTTCAATCGTTATAAACTGAAAGTAATGAGTATTTAGTTCACAATGACAGTTGCTATCATTCTAATCATCTATTGAGAATCAGATAGCCATTTTACACCCTGGGCATATGCAAAGATGGGATTAATATTTCTACTATGTATAGACACGTTGAGCAGTAGGATAAAAATGCACTAAACTAAAGATAACAATGCTAATTAGTTACAGTTGTGCCGTAACAACTTATTTCTCTTCATTCTAAGCTTCCATTCTAGTCCATAATGCCACTCATGCTGTGGCACAATTCCAAAATCACCAAGGCTATGGCATAAATAGAGACTAAATAGATAATCATAAAATAAATGCAATAATGAATCACCAAACCAACCACAGTACTATATCTGCAATCTTTGTTCCCTTAGCAACTGCGGCTCTACTGCGGGAACAGCACTACCTAGTGTTTATCCACCAAAACAAAACAGCAAGAAATCATGACATGTTACCCCTCCCGTTGAAACTCAGTTTACACTGTCATAATGTGCACACAGCCACTAAAGTAGGATATTGTGAAGTTTCTACATGAGGGAACTAGTAATACATCATCATGTCTTACACTTCTGATGGACGAGTTGTCACATCATCATGCACAAAAATATGTGATCAAATCAAAAAATAACATGGCCACTACTACTACACAACACCAGACCACATCCACATCTACATCATTTTCCTTTGCTCATAGCTTTCAATTTCTGATCCGAAACTGTGTGAGTCCCATGCAGCACCAGCACTGCAAAAGTTGAAACCTGTCCGAAACACACCCAAAACAGCCAGTAGCAGCAGTGGGGCACATCAAGACAAGCAGAAGCAAGGGCAAGGAAAACACATCCATCCAGCCGAATGCATAACCATTGCCTAAACCATTAGCTGAATGATACAGACATGTCTATCTCAAGCCGTTCGATGTGGGCATGTCACTCTATTGCTATTTATATTTGTGGATATTTTAGATAATTTTCAGCACTGCTCTCACATCATCAAATCATCATCATTCCATTATTCTCCTATTTTCTATTTTGCAGGAATCTAGATCCCTATCCCAATATGAAAATCTGTTTCACCACTATCGTCATCGCCACCGTCTTTACCAGCAAAAGCCACGGACAAGACATTATTCATGATCAAGCCGCCATGTCCTCTGCCTCTGACGTAGACGATGCTCCTGTCTTTGCACATCTTGGTGGACCAGCTGCCCTTCCCCTCTTTCACTTTTGAAGAATGAGGATGCCAAGGCAACATTGACAACCGGTAAGTGTCCAGCATCCAGCAGCTGGCAGTTGTTGCCAAATTTGGAGAATCCCAAAATGTTGCAAGAACCAAGGCTTACATTGCAGCAAGTATCCTAACGATAATTACAATACAACATGCAAACCATGCATTGGTGAGCATCTGGACTTACCATGTGTAGCTGGGAGTAAGGATCCAAATACGAGTTGTTGCCCAGGGCTATCTGAATGCAGGCCATACCAAAATTTAGGGCTGAGATGCCAACGTATTTAGATGATTTATCGTCATTCTTATCACCATTATATTTTGATATGATTATTATTGCTATTATTTACAACAAGACCACCAAACAAAATAACGATAATAATAATATATAATCAAGGTTTCCTTTTGAGTAGAAATCTGAAATCTGTAGAAATGATGTGCGAGACATGATTTATTACAAAAAATTAGGAAATAGTATTATATGCCACTCCCACTTCTATGTTGATAATTGATAATACTCACGGATATGCGGCCCATGGCAGATGCAGATGTATGCATGGTCATTCGGAAATAATGACGACTGCAGTAGCAGTAATTATATTATTTGTTTCTCATTGTGTGTTGGGGATTATTCATCTCTTTATACCCAGAGAGAGTTTTCCACATTGGAGAAGATTGGAGGTTCACTCAATCTCTAGAGAGTAAACTATCTACACTATGATACCATCGCATCAGCAATGCATGGTACGCTGCTCCAGAAACGCCAAACAAAAAATCATGAAGACAAATGTAACATATTGTGGCAAATATTATTGTGGATTGTGGCCTCGCAAAAAGGAAAAGCCGGATAGATTGATGGTGAATGGATAGATTGATGGTGAATGGATAGATGCGCCATTCTCTGCAACAATTTCCAACTTCAACTGTTTCCAACTAAACTGCCTCCAACGCAATCATGTTTCTTCTTTTCGCGAATATTATTTTTCTGGTAGCTGTAATACCCTGTAAACCATACTAATTCCTACGATCAATGGTGTTTTAATTTTTGCAAATAATCACAGAGAGTGGCCCTTTTTGTTCTTCTATCTCTCTCTCTCTCTGGAGTGAGAGAGAGAGAGAGTAATAGCATGTTTGGCATTTTCTCGAGAGAAGATAGAGCTTGTTCATCTATCAATCAACGCGACCATGGCAAACTACTACCACATCTCACACTAACTCCCGCACATCCGATATTAAATCACAACATGTTGTAGTAGATCTGCTAGAGTACAGTACAAGCATTGCAATAAAAGTAGTAATAATATTATTCGACATTCAACAACAACAACAACAACAAGATGTCATCCGCCCGAACCACCACGGCCACAACATTGGCAAGCACCCGTCGCAAAATGCGATTGGCCGGATCTCGCGGAGGAAACACCCCCCCTCCTCCTCCTCATTCCTCCTCCCCCCCCTCCTCCTCTGGACACGACGCGGCATCATTATCAAAGAGAGGCGGTAGTGCTAGCAACAATAGCAATGGCAATAATAATATTACTACCACTAATACCACTAATACTGCCACTGCCAACAGCAGCCACGTGGCATCCACCCTCTCGCCAGCGGCGCGAAGGCGGTTCATTCGGCATCATCCCCAACAACAGGGCAATCATCATCATAATCATCATCATCCGTATTCCACCGGCGGCACCACTAGCAATGGCGGCGACAATAATAATCAGAACAGGACTCGTCCGCAGCATTTGGAGCAAGATCCAGCAGAAGCAGCTGCCGCTTCATCATCATTGTCATCATCTTCATTGCCGCAAGATCCACCGGGCATAACTTCCATTGTCCATGTGGGAAAAAGAGGTGGGGGGGGAAGCAGCATCAGCAGCAGCAGCAATAATAATAGCAGTAAACGACGATCGAGACATGGGTCCCGGGGCAATACTGCTACTGCTGCCGGCGGAGGCGGTGGGAGCAATGGATCCAGAGAAGGAGGAGGATTTTCCACGGACGAAGAGGCGGAATTGATGCGGTCCAACAAATACAAAGAGGCTGCGGCCGTGGACAGGACCGCTCCTGATCGACATTCCACTGCGCGTTGGAATCGAGGGAATAGCAACAATAGCAACAATAACAACAATAGCAACAATAGCAACAATAGCAATGGCAATAATCGTCGAGGAGGAGAAAATAGACAAGATGAAATAATGCTATCTTCTCAAGAAGAAGAAGAAGAAGACTTGACAGCAGCAGCAGCAGCAGCATCCTCATCATCAAAATTAAACCTCAATTTACACGTGGTCAACAGTGTCGATTCCGATGATAATGGGACATGTTTCAATAGTATTGGGACTACGACACCACGGCATCATTATCATCCTCACAATCATCATCATCATCATCAGCAGCAGCATTATCCGCATCAATACCATAATAATAATAATAATACTCATCATCATCAACAACACCATCAACAACACCCAAGTCCCAATCATGTGGTTCGATATCAAAGAAATTCAAACAATGCTTCTTCCAATAATGCAAACAATAACAACAATAATACCACCACTACACACAATCAGCAGCTCCGTCATGTCAATGGGAGTGCCATCGTTGGAATCACTGCTAATAATACCACCACCACCACTGCCTCATCCATGATTGGCGGAAATGATGCAGGAATTACCATGGAAGGAACAGCAGCATTCATGACAAATAATAATAACAACGAACCATATCAACCCCATCTCCATGAAGATTTACGTGTTCTTCCATTCGAATCATCCATTTCCACTCCATCCGCGAGTGGTCGTGGTGGTAGTAACGCGAGACAAAGACTTCTTCCTACTACGGATCAACGATTATTCACAACGTATAACAACAACAACAACAACAACAACAACAACAACAACAATTATAGTAGGAAATTGTCACCACTGTTGGAAACTTCTTCTCCACGGGAGTATCCTCATTCTCCATATGCCAAATCCAACTCTGCCACTACCAGTAGCGAGGATTTACACAATAATAAAAACAATAATAGCAATAACAGCAACTCAAACAACAACAACAACCACAATCACAACAACAACAACAGCTCAAACAATGTCAATAAAAAGTCGGGGTCAATATGGGATCATCCCGAAGATATGGTTTCGACACGATATCACAATGCATCTTTGGGAGGAGGGGGAGGGGATAATGCATCTACTTATTCGGAGTTTGATCCAGAAGGTGATGGTGGTCCTAATGGCGACGAAGGTGTTGGAGGAGGAGGGGGGGGAGGGGGATATAAAAGCAATAGATCCAATAGGGCATCCTCTGGAGTGAGTCATTTGTCACGTTTGAGCCGTCATGGCGGTGGTGGAGGTGGTGGATCTTCCGTAGCAAGTCGATCCTCCATTGCAAGTTCCAAGCATGGAGACAATGACGGACACGCTGTATTGGAAGATATGGTGATTTCATCTACGCCTCGCAATCATGGAAATAACCATCATGGGGTTGGTGCTGCTGCTCGATCATCCACAAAGGCAATGCGGAATGGGAATGCAACTTCTGCGGAAGCATTTGGTGATACGGAGGATGTTGAGAAGGAGGAGGAGGAAGGAGTGGATGAAATTATGAATAAGCCGAATGTCAAGGCGGCTTTGGGTGTGGGGGCGGCGGCTACGTTGGGTGGTGAGTGTTTGTGGTTTGGAGTTTTCATTGTTTGCTGTACGATAGCGGTTTGAGATTTTGGCCGCGTGTGTTGTCATATTATGTTGATACAGCATGAAACATATTCAAAATGCACGTGTGTTTTGCAGTAAGAGTTGCATTGGCTGTTCCATGGTGAGATGCATTTACTTACATTTTGGTGCTTGCTTGTTCGAATCCCCTCTCTGGCTGCTGATTTCCACAACAGCTGTCATTTTGGGCCCTATTGGCTTGCTCGTTGGTGCAGCATCTGCTGGAATAGGAATGGGCGTCATGCAGATTCCAGAAGAACATCGCAACAATGTCTGCAACCGTGCTGCTTCCTCTATTGAAAAGGCACGAGAATATGCATATGACTTGAGTGAGAACGTATCATCGAGTTGTGGCAAATTTTATGGACAAGAAGCGGGTTCCACTCCCGATGCCATGGGGAATGCTGTGCATCATGAGATAGTAGACAGATGTTGTTCGATGGGAGAAGAGAAACGGCGAGGTGGAGATGACGGGCATTCCTTGTCAGGTACGGAGGCTTTTGGACCTGAACTGCGAACACAGGGGAGTTCTCCTATTGCAAGTGCTGTTAATGGGGTTGGTCATGGTGTAAAGGGATTGGTTGGTGATGTTTTTGGAGACGAGCATGCTAGTCCATCTCACTCAGTTGGCGAAAGGCACGATGTTATGATGTCGGATAATGAAAGTGTTGGCAGAAGGGTGGCATGTGGAAGAAAAGGTGAGACATTGATGTGCAGTAAGTGAGAATGTGCCGTTTTCGACAGCATCTTTCCTTTTGCTCACATGAAACATCTCCTTCTCTGCACATATTGTGTTTAGGACGTGTTGTGCCATTGAGTCAAATTCACTCCCTAAGACCGTCATTGCAGCCTAGAGCTTGGTTGGATGTCATGGCTAGCGCTCACACATCGCGAGATGATAAAAATGAAGCTATGGAAGAAATACTGATCTTAGCCAAAGACAAGGTGAGCTTTTTGTAAACATGATTTCCCTTTATTTTATATTTTCACGTTGAACAAAAGGATGACTGACATATGTTTTAAATCATATTATTTTAAATGATTATTTCTACTCCAAATCCGAAAGGATATATCTCGTTGGTTTCTTGAGGTGAGTTTAATCTCCTTTTTCTTGCACCATCATTTGTAGTTTCAACAAAATTTTAAACTGACTCTTGCAATGGTTGTTCCTGAATTTTTCGAATCACAGGAAGGAATTCTTGACTCTTTAATGTTCATTTTGAGCAACTATTTTCGAAATTATTCATCGTTTCTTAGAGACGAAGCTCCAATTAGTGAGACCCAGGAGCCACTCTCATCTTTTAAACAAGGCGGAGAAGCCTTCTTCCATGCCAAGTTGGCTGCTAATTGCTGCGTAGCTCTTGGCAAGGCTCACTGCGCAGCTGTTCACACCGAAGGCGACCTTCTCTTAATGTCAGCATATAGCCGAGGATCAGTGCCAGTAGAACGCCAACTGGCTCAAATGCTATTTGAAGTGCCTCATCAGATGAAAGTTATAAACCCAGGACAAAATAACGGTACAAACGAAAACCAGTTTGATGTTGAACATTTTACGTTGACAGAACTGTCAATGCAGCAAGCTGAAGATCTTGCAAGTTCCATCAAAGCTTTGGATGATGGAAATATTGATGTGTAAAGTTTATTTCCAAAATTGTAATAAAATAATCATACGATGCATATAAATTTCGTCAAGACAACGACACTTCTTATTTTGCTTTGTGCACTGCCCCACTCGTTATTTATCACCAGTTACATGTTGGGGATATGGTTCAAGATTTACAGTTGCATGGTTAGAGTTGAAATATTAGAAACGATTGCATAATGTAGGCAATGATAAAATATGGAAGGATATAGACATCTTAAGTCACAAAAATAATACCATTGACGGAATTTAAATTTCATCTACAATTGAAACACATAAATAAAAAATAACAGGAATTTCCTATTATATTTGCACATTTTTCACACCTTCAGGTGTTTCTTAATAGATGATAATATAATTAATAATATATCTTATCTTTTAAAAGTAAAGATTACTCACTCAATTCCACATTATATATTATATGGTCTGTCACTGCCACACAATCTCTTTCCAAGCCAAAAAGAAAAATGTATGTACTTTCCAAACTTTCACTCTATATAAAATAAGAATAACTCATTAATATTAATATTACCTGATTATTTTATTCCACCTGATACAACTCCCCATACTTATCAGTAAGATACTCAATAAAATACTTTGAATTCAGCGGTTCCCCAACCTGCGCCACCAACAACTCATCCAAACTCTTATACCTCTTTCCATGCCTATGAACCTTCTCCGTAAGCCAGTTGCGAATATCCTCAAATTTCCCCTCACGAATCCTATCGTCCATATCCGGCATATCCAATCGACAATAATGCGACAACTGCGCCGCCATCATGGACCCCAACAAATACGTGGGAAAGTACCCAATCGCGAGACAACTCCAATGAATATCCTGAAGAGCCCCCCGCGTATCATCCGGAACGTCAATATCCAAGAGATCTTTCATATCCGCGTTCCATCGAGTGGGAATGTCCTCGACGTTGAGGGAGCCGGAAACGACATCCCGTTCGATATTGTATCGCAAAATGACATGAAGGGGGTAGGTAAGCTCATCGGCTTCCACGCGAATCAAATTCTCAAAATCAATGGCATTCACCGCTTCGTACAATTCCATTGCCGAATAATCAAAGGAGGATGAGGATGATGAATCATCATTATCATCACCTTTTTCCTCCTTCTCGAATGCCTCCTTCAATACATCACGAGCATAGACCCAAAACGCTTTACTCTTTCCCACATGCCGTTCCCAGAACAAACTCTGACTCTCATGCACCCCCATGCTCAATGCGGAATCGAGACTCAAATCCGAATCCCCCAATGCCTGTTCGTACATGGCATGACCGCCCTCGTGGATCGTTCCCATGAGTCCCTGGAGCCATTCCGTATCGGCGAATCGACTCGTGATGCGTACGTCCGCGGGGGACAATGACATGGTGAAGGGATGGACGCTCACGTCGATCCTTCCGTGGGAGTTGTCGAATCCCAATTGGGTGACTATTTTTTGACACGCCTCTTTTTGGGCACGAATGTCGAATTTCCTTCCGGAGAGGGGATGCAGGCTCGGTCGCGTGGATCCCTGTCGAATTTTGGATAGGAGAGGGACCAGCGCTCGTTGGACTTGGCCGAAGAGGGCGTCGATGCGGGATTGCTCCATTCCCATTTCGAACTCGTCGAGCATTTGAGAATAGAGGGATATATTGGTATTGTCATTATTCTTTGGTCGTTGCAAATCTGCAATTTCCTTGGCAAGATCAAAACACTCCTTCAGAGCGGGAGCAAAGGATGCAAAGTCATTCGTTTCCCGTGCCTTGACCCACGACGAATAGGCCGAGGCTTCCAATTCCGCTTTTCGCGCGGCCAATTCGGAGGGAATGCAGGTTAGTTTCTTGTATGATTGTTGTTCCAATTCTAGAATTCGTTGGGCCGTCTGTACATTATTCTCCTTCATTGCATCATCGCTTGCATTCTTCTCGGCATTGCTAGTACCGGCAGCAGCAGCAGTCCACTCATCAAAATCTTTCCACGATCGATCGATCAATCTGCCAATCTCCTCGTCCGTCGCCATTTCATGCGCAATGGTCGCCAGGGCCGCCAATTGCTTCCCGCGCTGAAGGGAGGATTTGTCGGATTGGGGCATGAATACTTGGCGGTCGTAGTTGATGACGGTGGAGGCGCGGTGGATGTGGGTGATGGTGCGGAGTTTTTGGAGGAGGGATTTGTAGGATGGGGAGTGTTCTTCGAGGGTGGTGGCGGTGGTGGCTGCCATGGTGAGGGTGCGCCGGCAGCTGTTGTTGCTGTTGTTGTTGATATTGCTAGTGGTGGAAGAGGCGGCGAAAGTGGCACGCGTGAGATGACTGCCGATGGAGGAAAATGCCGATGCAAATAGGGCTGGCTGTCGGAGCATTCGATGGGAGCTGGTCACTGATATGAGGCAGTAGATGGTGATGCAGACGCTTTGTTTGAGCGAGGATATCATTGTCGAGAGAGCGAGCGAGGGCAAGACACGTGGATTCGTCTTGTGTGTTTCAGATTCTCCAAGATTCAAGTGGAAGAGACGAACGAGGCGAGCGAGGCGGCAGTCGGCAGTTTGAAACCTTTTTGTAGTAGTAAAATAGTGCTTATTGTTATCCCAAACTGTCAATCAATTAAGATTTTTTTTACTTAAGACATTTGAGAGATATATCACGCGTGCGTGTTTTCACGTGGGTCTCGCCCACTTCTCGAGGGGGATACTTTGTCACGTAGGAATAATATGCAAAACTTTCCGTAATCGATCCTCGCCAATATTTCAGGGTCTAGCCCCCTCCATGCCCACGGAAAAACAGAAGCCTTTATTTTCATGTTTTTATTGTCACGGGACAAAAGAAAACCCGCATAAAAAAATAATCACGATATGCACAGAATGCAGTAATCTCATTTTGCATCATTTACAAGCGCACGGCGAAATCGAAACCTCATCCTCGCCACCACATTGCTTGATAAAACACTTCCCGCGAAACGCATCCATCTATCCATCCACGTCTCTTCAAAATGCCACCCTCCCTAAACGCAGTTCGAACAATACTACGAAATGGCGCCACAGCAGCGTCATCCAACGCTTGTGTAATTCGGAGGTCTGCCGGGACACAACATCATCATCATCATTCCACTGTTATTACTGCTGCTACTCCCCCCACTCCCATGCCATCATCATCGTCATCATCATCCTCATCGTCGTCGTCGTCGTCAGCAGCAGCATCATCGTCATCGACGACTTGCATGAATAAAAACCACAACAACAAGCAGCATTATCATTACTACTTCAGATCATTCTCATCCGCTCCTCAAATAATCGATGCCTCCATGGCAAAACCTCGAGCATCGCCACTGGTGGCAGAAGAGAATGATGCATCCCATCCTGTTGGTGGTGCGTCATCGTCATTGTCATCCAATGACGATGGACCACCGCCGAAACGAATGTCAGAGGTGGGTGTGCACACTTCTTTGTATAAACTTGAAACTTGAGAGAGAGAGTGTGTGTGTTTGAAACTTGGAATGACGTTGGCGTGGGAATGTCATTGATTTTTTTTCGCTCTCTCTTTTTGTTGTTGATTTGTATTTGTATCTTTTTTGTTGTACTGATTTATCGAGTCTTTTGTGTGTGTGTGTGTGTGTGTGTGTGTGTGTGTGTGTGTGTGTGTGTGTGTGTGTGTGTGTGTGTGAATGACCTGACAATGATATGAAATAAAATTCTCACCTTTTTTCATTATTATTATTTTGCATTGTTTTGCCGTGGTACATTTTTATTGTTCATTCTTTCCTCTTTGCACATCACTACACTATTACAATCACATTTTCATCCACAACAACAACAACCACCACATTTTCATCCACAACAATAAAAAATAACTCTCGCGAAAAAAAATACCAACACCCAACAAAAAAACACGACACACACCAAACACAAAACAAAAACCAGGTAAAAATATCCGAAGTCCTAAAAGCAAAACACACAATCCGCTGGGTAGAACCCGTCATCTCCAAAAACGCCACCGTCCGCGAAGCCATCCTCGTCTGCATCGAACGCAAACTCTCCGGAATGATGGTCGTCGACCGCGACGAAAAAACAACAACCTCCTCCCGCGAACGAGGCAAGGTCGTCGGACTCATCACCTCCCGCGACCTCCTCCGCATGATGGCCGCTTCCATCAAAGACGGAAAATCCACCAACGACCAAGTCATGTCGCTCAAGGTCGAGACGCAAATGACTCCCATTAATCAAGTTATTTATGGAAGACCGGAGGAAACCATTGGAATGTGTCGGGCCATCATGTCGAAGTTGGGGATCAAGTGTTTGCCCATTTTGCATCAGGGGAGGGTGGAGGGGATTTTGACCACGAGGGATTTGTCGGATTTTTATTTTGATGCCAAGGATAGAGGGGGGAAGAAGAATTATTTGAAGGATGTTTCGGAGAGGGTGGGGTTGAGCAGTGATACGAGTATGGCGGAGCCGCCGATTTTTGCGAGGCATCATTTGGCGTTGAGTCATGCGCCGTTGTATTTGAATGTGGGGGTGGCGGAATATCCTCATCCGTTCAAGTCGGCGGAGGGGGTTGGAGGGAATAGGAGAGGTGAGAGTTTGTTTTTGGGTGTGAATTGTAAAAAGTGGAATGAGAATTTTCCCAAATTATTTTACTCATGGCGTTTTTATTTGTATCTTTGTCATTCTAGATTTTGGGCCGAATGGTCTTGCGACAGATCCAGATTTATCGGAAGATGCCCATTTTGTAAAGGAGGTGGAACTGCTTGATGAATCTGGAACAGATATGCAAAAATTGCTTTACATGGGTGTCGCTGACGGAGTAGGCAGTTGGAGAGAATATGGAGTTGATCCGAGAGAATTTTCTCACAAACTCATGGAGGAATGTGAGAATGTCCTTCATGAGGCATCCACACAATGCAGCATCAAAGGGGAAGAAGATGTATCATATTGCAGAATGATTTCACCAGCAGAGTTACTGAACCAGTCTTATGCCAGAGTGAAGGAAGCTGATGTGATAGGGTCGTCCACAGCTTGTGTCGCGTTGTTTGATTCGATTCGTCATCAACTTCATTTCAGCAATATTGGGGATTCTGGAATTATTGTTCTAAGGCATATTGATTCGGATGTTTCCGGTGCCTTGCGACGAGATCGATCAAATGAACCACAAACAGAAAAGAAGTCAGATTTACGCATAGCTTTTGTATCCCAGCAGCAGCTCAAGTCGTTTAATCATCCTTACCAAATGGGTTGGACGGGAGAGGAAATTATGGATAAAAATTCGTCTTTCAAGCAGGCAGCTGATTCTTGTACTTCATCGGTACACATCCTTCGCGGAGATATTGTAATAATGGCATCTGATGGACTCTTTGACAATGTAGACATTGATGATATTGCATCGATTGCGCTCAAGTGGGAAGAGGAACACCACTTCATCGATGGTGGAGGAATCATTGCACGCAATAAGCGATGGGCTTCGGGAGAATCGCTGACGGATCTTTCCGTGCAGTCCATCCCAAAGCTTGCGGAAATTTTATGTGAAAAAGCCCGCGAGAACAGTCTTGATAATTCGATTGACTCTCCATTTGCATTGTTGGCAAAAGAAAATGACATCATGTGGAGTGGAGGTATGCCTAAAAACGAATTTTATTTTCCAGCTTGTTCATTATTTTACCAATGCTAACTACCTATTCCATATCTTTCTTTTCCTTGCATTATTGATTCTCTCCCGATCTTGTAGGCATGCCTGATGATTGCACTGTCATAGCAATGCATGTTGTTGGTAAGCATGCAAAAGAACTTAGACCATTGTAGCATAATAATTGCTTCAATATATAGTGAAACTGGGGCGCAACCTACATTTTTGTGAGGGCAACGTAATAAGCTCTAACGATGTTGAGACAACATGCTTTTTTCTACTTAAATAATAATTATGCAAACATGCTGATTTTGAGTGATTTCAGCTTTTGACGTTGGCTCTGGACCACAGCTGTCATGCTGTCATTGTCATGCAATTCGTGTTGATCGCATGATGTGACACTAATTAATTCATCTAGAGAATGTAATTTAAAGTTCCCATTTGTACAACAACTACACTAACTGAACTAGGTAGATTAGAAAATATTATATCATTATAGCGAACAAACAGCACCATTTGACATTAATTTGTTTTTCAGATTGAATTCACATCCCACCACCAACATCAAAAATACAAAAAGTAAATTACCACCATCGTAACCACCATCCCCCCAAAAACTAAATACGCATCCGTCGCATCCCTCCTCTCAATAATCCTCATTGTCGAATTACTCAACCCAATCTTATTCCCAATATCCAACATCTTCCTATTCACCCACCTCATCCTCTGCCTCTGCCCCACCAAACTCGTTAAATTCGCCTGACCCTGCCCCAACAATTCATTCATCATTCCATGACTGGATGCCAATGAATCCGCCTCTTGAGTTAATTGCTGCATTTCATCGGCTTCTCCTCCCTGACCACTGCGGTTTTTTCGTCGTCGGGCCATTAATTCCTCGCGTTCGCGACGTTGTCGTACTCCGGAGCTGACCATGCGGTCGTAGTGTTCGCCTTGACGGCGGATGGATTGGGCGTCTTCGCGGAGTTCGAGGATTTTTCGTTTCCATATTTCGCGTTGGGAGGGTGTTTCTTTGTGGGTTAGGTTTTCGAGGAGGTCTAATTGTCTGAGATTATTTTTTGTGTGTGTGAATATATTTTTAGTGTGTGAATATTGTTGGCGAGGACGATTTTATTGTTTGATCATAATGCATGCATGCGTGCAGCACACATTATTATTTCATGAAGATTAAAAAAAGTAAATTGAGAATTTTTTTGATAAAATGATACACCATGCCGTTTTATTTTCAAAAGATGTAAATGCAACAGTTTGCAATTAATTTAGTACACACACACACAGAAGGCCACCGAAGCATAATAATATGAACACACCTTATCAACTCATCCAACGATAAAAAGAGTTCCGATGGGCATATCAAACCATTCTGAACTTGGGACAATTGCTGTCGAGAGTCGTAGGCGAGCTTTCTGCTTTTGGGGAATAACTGTTGGTTGGACGTTGTGCGATCGAGGGACACAACACCAACAACAATAACAACAGCAGAGCGAGAGAAACGAAGACGTTTACGAATAAGTAAGAGAGGTGTACAAGGATGGTACTATTTAGTTTCAATTGTAGCTAGCGTAAGCGGGATACAGGGAAGCAACATATGCCAACAATTCACACCATTCTGTTGATTATTATTTCAAGCTTGCGAGATTGTTTGTGTGACCATGCCAAAGTCAGAGGGTCGGGGGCAGATGGGCCGACCGCCTACCGGCCGGGCAACACGCTTCTTACCTCTACAATGGATGTCATTCTAATAATATTCGTTTGTAGTATGTGTGTGTGTGTCTATCGAGATTTTTTACGGTGGTCTATTGGATTTAATACAAATAATGTCAGCAAGGGCGAGAA
>JALLAR010000235.1:0-19102 GCA_036939335.1 Conticribra guillardii
AAACAAATATGACAACAGCGGACTTAGTATACTTTGCGTAGACACGTAGACTCACGTAGAAACCTCGTGATTGTGAATCAAACTGAACCACCCATGATCAGACCAGGTCTAAAATATGATACCAGATATTAACATGTGTGTATAATATTCTTATTGACTAAATTTATACAAACTATGGCCATGGGTTTAGGTATTAGTATTAGTATTATAGTTAGATTTTTTTCACATGTACATGTTTCGTAATACGTTCATACAGCACATCAACGAAAACCTCCTCCCAGATTACATTGGCAGAACTATCCCATACAAGTGCATATAATTCAACATTTAAAAATTCATGTGATATGTGAATTATTTGTTTTTTGGTGTCCAAATCTATTCCAAAATCAATATATTTATATATTTTCATGTTGATTTTGATTTAGTTTTGTAACCAAATGTGCAAAATCTCTCTGAAGGAACTGAATCAGGACTGAATGGATCATCCCCTGCATTGATAAATGTAATCACACCAGTCCCATCATTATCATTAGAAGGGCTAGTTTGTTCG
Source organism: Conticribra guillardii (assembly GCA_036939335.1). Classification (NCBI taxonomy): domain Eukaryota; phylum Bacillariophyta; class Thalassiosirophyceae; order Thalassiosirales; family Thalassiosiraceae; genus Conticribra; species Conticribra guillardii. Next base: position 551 of record JALLAR010000235.1, read on the forward strand.
CTTGGTAATTATGATTGATGATGATGCGCAGCTTGATCTTGATGTTGGCTTGGCTCTTTCTGTTTTTTCTGATGATTTTTTGTTTAGCTGATATGTAGTAGCTAGTTCTAGTGTTCAGCCAGACTTAAGCATCTCTTTTGCTGCAGTTAGTTGTACACTACTTACAAAGCAGAATCGATTGATGATTGTATTTTGGTGCAACAACTTTCTTGAAACTCCTATTATGAATTAGTTCTATCTCTCTGAAGATAGTAGTAGGTAGAGTAGTAGTATCTATGTGTAGAGAGAACAACATCATCATTAATGACGGAAATTAAAAACCGAATATCTGTTGTAATTTATAAAAAAATAATTTAGTTACGGTGAAAAAAAGGGAGTAATGCGAATCAAACTCTTCACGTGGGACTTTCTACTAAAAGCTACATACGTTGATACGTTACGTAGAAAAATAATATTGTACCTATGATGTAGGAGCTCACAATTTAAAATTTGAAATTCATGTCCTTGTTCGTTGGTGTCGATTTCATCTTCACGCGATTTGTCCCCGTTTTTGAGGTTGGCAAGAAGATGCTATCGTACTAGCTGCCGATGGCCACAGACAGATCCGTTCATTTTATTCTTTGTTCTCAACGCAATCTATCTACTACTATCATCTAGAAATAAAATCCATCTGGAGTGAACCATTCCTGAAGAAATATTTCTTTTACAATACGCATCGCTTTTGAAGAAGTGAGAGATTCAAACTTCGAAAATAAACAAGAGCCCATCGATTGTCCTCTTTCAGTTCAAGTCAAGTCAATCGGCAACGAACACAACTTCAACCAACGCAACGCGTGCATAAGAGGAACTCCAAGCACAATTTATGCCCGCGTGATCTGGCTATCCGAGCGAAGGGGCAATCACAATCTAATCTTTGAAGAAAAAGAAACGCTCCCAAAACACCACCACCATGTCGTCATCCACAGAAGCACCGGCCAACATTCGTGTCCTCGTACGAGTCCGTCCGCTCAATGATCGAGAGTCAAATTTCAATCCCACCAATGTCCTTGGCGTTGACAATGGTGGCATGGCATCCTCCATCGATTTTGGCATTGAAGGATCCTCCTCCAAAAGCAGTCGTGGCGAAAAGGGTTCAGGGGGTACGATTCACATTCTTGATCAGGCCACTTCTGCCAGTATTGGATCAGCAGGCTATTTGAGCGATGGCAACAATGGCAATGGCGGAAATGGTGCATCATCATCATCATCGTCCAAGAAATTTACATATGATGCCGTATTTGGACCACGGTCGCAGCAGACGGAGGTATTCGATAGTATCAAGGGAATTATTGATGCGGTTTGCGCTGGATATAATGGGACGATTGTAGCGTATGGACAGACGGGGAGTGGAAAGACTCACACCATTTTCGGGGAAGAGGGATTGTGAGTTCAATAGTGAACATTTTGGCAGCATCTCTGGATTTATCATTGTTTTATATTCAGGCTTTTAACTAACACTTTTGCTCATTTTCGCATGGATTCCAACAGTAACGACAGTGCCAGTGCGGGATTGGTTCAACGCTCCCTCAAAGCAATCTTTCACAAAATAGCCGAATCCCATGTTGAACATTTGGAAAAGTCGGACGAGGACGGCAGTACTATCCGCACAACCACAAAAGCCTCCTTCTTCGAGATATACAACGAACGCGTCTATGATTTGCTCTCCACTGGTTCATTGGATGAAGCTTTGCCAGTACGCGAAGATGCAACAAAAGGAGTCTACGTAGAAGGTTTGACTGAGATGCCCGTATCTAATACTTTGGAAGCGATGGATGTTCTTCATTGTGGAACGGATAATCGTCGAGTGGCTGCAACTAAAATGAATCACGTATCTTCCCGATCGCACGCAGTATTTGCCCTCACCGTTAAGAGCGAGGTCACATCAAAGGATGGAGTTACCAAAGTTCGAATGTCGAAATTCACTCTTGTCGATCTTGCAGGAAGTGAGCGCCAAAAGGCAACAGATGCCGCGGGTGATAGATTGAAGGAAGCATCAATGATCAATAACTCGCTTCTATGCCTTGGTCAAGTCATCAATTCACTTGTGGATAGAGAAAAGGGAAAAGAAAGGCATGTTCCATTTCGAGACTCCAAGCTTACTTTCTTGCTAAAAGATTCGTGGGGCGGCAATTCCAAAACTTGTCTCGTTGCAACCGTGACTCCATCAGTTGCCTCCTTAACTGAAACCATGTCTACTCTAAAGTTTGCACAGAGAGCCAAGCTCATTAAGAACACTGCCGTCTTGAATGAGGACACTTGTGGTTCGGTTGCTGCTCTGCAAGCAGAAATTACAAGGCTCAAATCAGAGCTACAACGCTCTAATTCCAGTGCTTCCTTCGAAATGCCATCGCAAGGAATCCCACCTCTACCTCCTAGACAGCATTCCAAGACAAATGCTCCTGCCAGTGGCAGTACCGTCTCTGCTCTACGCAATCAAAACTCCAAATTGAGCAAGAGAGTGAAATTTTTCAAAGATGTGTCCAGTCAAAGGGAGGTGCAAGTTAATTCACTTAAGAGAAAGTTACATCAAGAAACAATGATTCGAAAATGCAAGGAGCGTCGAATCGATTTCCTTTCAAGGAAAAGCAAGACTCCTAGCTCGGAGGAGGACGATGAGGAAGTAGAAAATCTTCGTGAGGAGGTTCGTATTTTGCGTGCACAGCTAGAGAACCAACCAGCGGATCCGGAATCCATCGAATGGATGCTTAAATACAAGGAGATAAAAGCGAAAGTTGACAGTATGGAGACCGAGGAAACTGATTCATTTGAGCAGGGCGAAAAGGATGAGCTAGAGGCGTCACTTGTTAGCCTGTTGGACGAGCGAGATTCTCTAAAGCAAAAAGTAGACAGCCTCACAACAGAAAGAAATTCGGAAATCGATTCTATTTTGACAGATGTGAACAAACTCGAGAATGCCAATATTGAATTACAGTCCACTCTTGATCAGAAGGAATTGGAAGCACTTCAGTCAGAAGAAAAAGTACGTAGCTCGGAGCTTCAATTGACGGATATGCAGGAAGAAATGAAGAAAGCAATCGATTGTTTGGAACTTGCGCAGTCTGAGCTTGCCTCCGAACAAACGAAATCTAAGGATCTTCAGGAGTCAGTCGACAACATGATGAAGGAGGTCAACGTGTTGAATGAAGCTATCGAGGAGCACAAGAACAAAGCTATTGTGGTGGAAGGTGAGATTCAGGAGCTTAAAGAAAAAATGAACGAGTCAACAGTCACATTGGAGTCAAAGATTACTGAATTGCAGCGTGATCTGGACCTTGTGATGGAGGACAATGACTCCTTGATCAAAAAGATGAAAGATGCTACTGATGAATTACAATTGAGAAAGGTCGAGCTATCCAATCTTGAAACAGAAAAGTTTGCTTTGATCAAGCAATTGGAAACCATAGGAGGACAGGCAACTGCTGTCATGGAGCAATACAGTGCCCAAGAAGAGCAGCTGAAAGTAGATTTGGCAAAGTTGAATGAATCTATTCAAACATTACTTCATGAGAAGTCTGAGGCTGTTGGCAACCTCAACATTATCACTGATCAAAATACATCACTCTTGAAGGAAGTAGAAGACTTGAAAGCTGAGAATGCAAGGTTGCACAAACAATCAATTGTGTTTGATGCGCTCCGTGGCGATTTTGATGCTTTAGAAGATGAAATGGTTTACATTACTGCTGAAAGAGAGCACGCCGAGGAAATGCTGGACTTTGCTGAGGCTGATCTTGAGCGCTCTACTCGATTTCATCATCACTTCTTGGACAATCAATCCTTAGCTCACAATCAAAACCTTGCAATACGGGATGAGATTATTCTTTCTCTTGAAAGTGAAAAGGCCAATATTCAGGTCAAACTTAATGATGCATCACAGCAGCTTATTTCAAAGACAGAGGAATCAATTTCCATGCAGCAACAATTGAAGGAAGAAAGTTCAGGTCTGAAGGATGAATGCGAGGCGTTGAAGGCAAAAATCTCCCAGTTACAACTGGAAATGGAGGCTGTCCAAACAAAGTTTGCCCAATTTGAATCGGATGTTGCCACTGAACGCGAGGAAGCAGCTAGCAACCTCTCAGAGGTGCAGTCACAGAAGGAGTCCATTGAAGCAGAGCTCAAGGAACGTATGCAAAGTCTCCAGTCTAAGCTTGAAGCAGCCCAATCAAAATACAGTAACTTCGAGTCTGAAGTTGCTGTAGAACGGGAGGATGCTGCTCGCAAGCTTGCCGCTATTGATTCAGAAAAGGCATCAGTCGAGGCAGAACTTCAGGAGCGCATGCAGACTCTCCAGTCTGAGCTTGAAGATGCACAGACGAAACTGACTCAGGTAGAGACTGGTATTTCGGCTGAACGCGAGGAAGCAGCTCACAATCTCTCTGAAGTGCAGTCACAGAAGGAGGTAATAGAAGCCGAACTTCAGGAACGAATTCAGGCTCTTCAGGCAGAGCTTGATGTGGCACAAACTAAGTACACTCAACTCGAAAGTGATTTGGCTGCCGAGCGCGAGGAAGCAGCTAGCAACCTCTCAGAGGTGCAGTCACAGAAGGAGGCCGTTGAGGCCGAGCTCCAGGAACGCATGCAAAGTCTTCAGTCTGAGCTTGAAGCAGCCCAATCAAAATACAGTAACTTCGAGTCTGAAGTTGCTGCAGAACGGGAGGATGCTGCTTGCAAGCTTGCCACTATTGAATCAGAAAAGGCATCAGTCGAGGCAGAACTTCAGGAGCGCATGCAGACTCTCCAGTCTGAGCTTGAAGATGCACAGACGAAACTGACTCAGGTAGAGACTGGTATTTCGGCTGAACGCGAGGAAGCAGCTCACAATCTCTCTGAAGTGCAGTCACAGAAGGAGGTAATAGAAGCCGAACTTCAGGAACGAATTCAGGCTCTTCAGGCAGAGCTTGATGTGGCACAAACTAAGTACACTCAACTCGAAAGTGATTTGGCTGCCGAGCGCGAGGAAGCAGCTAGCAACCTCTCAGAGGTGCAGTCACAGAAGGAGGCCGTTGAGGCCGAGCTCCAGGAACGCATGCAAAGTCTTCAGTCTGAGCTTGAAGCAGCCCAATCAAAATACAGTAACTTCGAGTCTGAAGTTGCTGCAGAACGGGAGGAGGCCGCTTACAAGATCGCAGAGATTGAATCAGAAAAGGCATCAGTCGAGGCTGAACTTTTCACTGAGCAAGAGAAGAATAACAATGGATTGGAAGCAAGCAATGCCAAGGTCAACGAACTTGAAAATCTGATTGAACAAATGAGGAATGAAAATGACACTTTGTCTGAGAAAGTTAATGCTTTACAACTCGACATTGCAGCTAGGGAAGGGGTGGTATCTGAGTATAATGAATTGAAGAAACAGAAAGCTTCCATGGAATCCGAGGCGTCATCTCTCAAGACGCAAGTTGAAGCCCTGGAGAAAGAAAACGCGTCTCTTCGTGAGGAGTCGACAGACAAGTTTGATGCTGATGCTATTTCGTCCAACATCAACCCTGCTGACGAGAGCAGAAGCGTATGTAATGAGTCTCCTTCCTCTTCTGAAAGCGAACAGGAGGATATCCAACTCGAAAAGTTGACCGTCAAAGAGCTCAGAGAACGGTTATCTGCAAATGGTCTACAGACATCTGGTCGCAAGGCGGAACTTATTCAACGGTTGAGAGATGCACTAGCATCACCAGAGGCTCCTTCATCACCAGATGCACCTGCCGACGCTTCCTTCGATGTAGACGAGTCTTTTGACGAGGATGCCTTCTTGCCAGATGATTTCTTACCAAACCAAGCAGACGAGAACAAAACACCATTCAAAGTAGCGAGGGAAACCTTTTCTCCCTCTTCGAAACCAACATCATCACTCAAAGCAAAAACACCAAAAAGTTCGCGGACCCCACTGGGCGTGACCAACATGAACCTTCAAAGTACGCCGTCATCAACCAATAAAGTACGCACGAACTGGAGTCGAGGGGGGGCATTATTTTAAAAAGTTGCAGAGGATTTGGCTGCGTAATCCAAAGCTCAATTCATGCGCGATTCGTTCGTTTGGGTGAGACATGCTATGTTTAAAGATTCAATGTATTCTTTTTGATTTCTTTTAACAAAAATTAGTTAAGAAAATTAGTGCATATTATTACTATCTTGATCTGTTCCTTGCACCATCTGCGAATATAAAATAATTACTCATTGTGGTTGCGTGGTAGTAGTACAGCAACACATTTTTTTACTACGGTATTTAATTTTCAATTTATATGCAATACTGAATTATACGTCGATCGGCGTTAACTTCAACATTTTGAGTGGTTTAAACATTGCTTAAAGTAATCCTCCAAGCTATATACCACAGGATTGTCGCCAAGTGCTTTGTGTTCTCCCGGAGATGTATCGTCTAATGCCACAGAATTACCATTCACAAGACCATCGTCATCTGCACAATCGAGTGATGTATGTCGTAGCTGGCTGCGTCTCCTGCATGCCAGCAATTTGCCTTTATACACCATGAAATCCAATTCGCGCCTAGTTATAGCGAGTTCTTTATCTTTTGTCTCCCGTATATCCTGAAGCTTCTCCATTTCGTGGAGCATAGCACGGAATTCGCGAGTTAGTCTTTCATTGTCGGACAATGTTTCCTCCAGGGCATTTCTCACTTCACCACACACTGCTTCAGAAGCGAGTTGCCTTATTGTGTCTACCTCTCCCTCAAATGATTGCTTAACGTTTGCCTCATTAAGCAACATCTTTCTTTCAAAATCGACACTTTGCTTGATTTGTTTGTCTTTCAATGACTGCACCTCATCCTCAAGCTCATATACCCTGTTTTGCAAGTCGGTTTCTCTTGATTCCAAATCTCCATGCTCTATCGATGTACATTTGTCTCTAACATTCTGTCTACGTTCATAACTTTCCACATCATTTGCCCGGAGTTCATTTTTGAGATTTGATACCAACCGAGTTTGCGATTCTATTTCATCTTGATAATGCGCAATGAGACTCATCACCTTGATTTCTTTCTCTCTCAGCTGCTCTTTTAGATTTCGATTTTCCCTTGATAGAATAGAAATCTGCTGTAGTGCCGCATCATATCTTTGGACAACTCGTCTAGTCTCTTCGTTCATTGCAGACATATCTCACGCATAAGAAAGTTGGTAAAGCGAGCGAAGTAAAATATTAGGCAGCCAGAGAATTCACGACGTCAATCATGCGTTTAAGTATTTATATTAGCTGATCACATCACATGCTTGGCGAAGGTTTTATTTTATGCAACCGGCAACTCTAACAAAAAAAACGACCATGGCGATATGTCAGTATGTCATCGACGCAAGAAGATGACAACGATGATGCATACTCTTTTGACGACGACTTTGCAAGCACATCGCAAGACGAAAGACTCAGATCGTCTTCCATTTGTGAGGAATCCGAAAATAATGGGTCTTTTCGACATGTGCCCGAAGAGGATACCATCCTAAATGTCGGAATAGAGCAGCAGCATCATGTCCAACATAATAGTGGCGAAGGAGACAGCTTCATGAACAATCTAGATCTCAACATAGAGGAAAGCAAGAACGATACTAGCAAGCCAAGACCACGACCAAACGAAAAACCTGCTCGAATTCATGTTACTAGGAGCTTTGACGAGCGTGTCAACTTCCAGCCGCATGTTCTTAAAACACACATTTCCATCATTCCACGCTGCGCTTACCTCTCAACAAAGTGCACGAGCAACCAGAGAAATGCCACGCAACAGCACCAAGAAAAGCCAGCAAAAGTTGTTCGCTATTCAAAGCGACGGCTTGACGAGTTGGCAAAGCCGCATCCACACCACATCTACAGAAATAAAAACCTACATCCAAACACAGCTAATAATGAACGCACACAAAAGCAAAAATCAACCATTACAAGCACTCCAATTGAAGAGAGACAAAACTTTTTGGATAGAATGGATATTATGGCCAAGCGCCGAAAAGAAAATCTGGAAAGGGCTGCTGCGGAAGCATTGTATGATGCAAAAGTAGACAAGAAGAAGTGTCCAAAGTGTGGTACCACACAATCGTTTGACGAAATGGCAGAAGGAAGGAACAAATGTCCGAATGATGGCTGTAAAAACATTTGTTACCAGTATCCTAATCGGTTTGTGCTGAAGAACTTTGAGAAGAGGATGCAAAGAAGTCAAGACCGGAGAATCCTAGTCTTAGATGGTATCAGGGAAGAGCAGAGGATATCCATATCTCAACCAAGCTTCCAAAAGAGTCGACGCCAAAAGGAATTGCTAGACAAAGTCTCGAAAGAAGGAAAGGACTTCATCGGGAGGATGGAAAGAGATGTCGGAAAACGCAAAGATAAGATTTATCAGCTGGAGGAAATGGGGTTGGAAATCGAGAAAAAAGTTTGCACGTTTCAACCCAAACTTAATGTTAAGGAGCATCTGATACAAGCAAGGAAAGGAGGTCTGTCTTCCCTTGCCGCCCCTTTGCGTCGAAATACAGAAGAATATCCACTGGTAGGAAAGACTAGAAAAAAGAAGACGAAGAAAAAGAGGAGAAAGCCATTGGAATCACCATGGCAACAAAGCAATCAGAAGAAGAATTCTACAAAACAATCATATAAATCAGGCAATGGGCAGAAGAAAAATATCTACAATGAAGAGTTGATTAGGAGCAAATTCCAGAAAATGATAATGTAATACTCTCACAAACAATTTATTTTACTCCGTGTAGTCGCTGTAGACAGCTTCTTGATAAACTTCAAGAACACTACATTTATTGCCGTATGCGCTCTCAACTTGCTCAACAATCACATAGACGGTTTAACATCTGCTCTTCTTGATTTGCACTAGTTTGAATAGCGCTCACATTATTTATGAAGGAATGGTTTTGATTCCAAAGAAAGCCGCCGGAGTAGGATGTCTTTATCTCTATCGGTTAAAAAGGCAGAATTGATAGCATTTTTTGCAAGTTTCATCACATCATTTTCATCTAAATTCAATGCATCAACAACACATCGATAATTGTCATTGATGTAGCCACCAAAATAGGCAGGATCATCGGAATGTATGCTAACATTCAAACCCAAATCCAACATTTGTTTTAACTTATGATCCTCCAAGCGATTAAATACCTGAAGTCGTAAGTTGGAAAGAGGACATACCGTCAAAGGTATATGCTCCATTCTAAGACGATGGACCAACGCAGGATCTTTCAAGCATTGTACTCCATGATCAATCCGCTCTGCATGTATTCCATCAAGTGCTTCTACAATATAACTTGGCGGACCTTCTTCTCCAGCATGGGCAACAATATGCATTTCCCCCACTTCTCCAATTTTCGCTGAATTACGAATCATCTGAAATACGGTTCGAAACTTATGAATGGCAATAATGCATATCAACAATTGGGCAGGAAGGTGATCATGAAAAAATACAAAGTGTAACAAATGCAACTGGAAAGAGCACACGAAATGATACGCAAAACAGCACACACCTTTTGAGGGGGATTGCCTATTTCAGACGAATCTAGTCCTACCCCGATAATGCGCGATTTTGATCCAGGGTGAGTTTTAATATAATCGCGAACGTCATTCCAAGTAGAAATTGCAGATTCTTCTGATAAGTGTCTCAAAAAACATACAATGAGTTTTGAAGTGATTCCATAATTAGTGTGTGCATCTTCCATGGCAGCCAATATACCATTTGCACAAGTTTCAAACGATATTCCTCTGTCATTTTTGTGGCACTGTGGATCAAAGAATACTTCAGCATACACAACATTGTCATGGTGAGCTCTCTCGAAATAAGCCATGGCAAGATCATAAAAATCGCGTTTGGTGCGCAATACTGAAGCTGCTTGGTAATACACCTCTAGAAAGGAATTTAAACCTGTAAAATGCTCATAGAGTTTTCGAAGATCACCTTCATTTTTGGAATGGGGAGAAAGATCGATGCAGTTTCGCTTCGCTAGCTGGACGACGAGTTCTGGTTCGAGAGTCCCTTCAAGATGCAGATGGAGTTCTACCTTAGGAATGGCATGTATTAATTGCTTGAGAAGGTGAACTTGTTCCGTGGAATTTTGATCGGATGTCCCAATATTGGAACACTGTGTGTTAATGTTTATGTTGGTGCTATTGAGAGGACGTTCAAGTTTGGTATCAGACATTATTTTAACTCCTTTGATTTACTGAATAATTGAATTTTGTTGAATTTTATGATGTAAGCGTAGACTTCTGTAGTAGATGCTTTCACCGACCGCAACCTCTAGAGAGCGAGCCCCTGCCTGATGCTACATTAATGAATCAATAATGACAGAACAGAGCACTGCAGCCAGAGACTGCAGACTACCGCAGAGCATTATTTTTTTGTGACACCTCTGGCGCTGGATGATGCCAGGGTTCTCATCGGTAACAATCATATGATTCCTACATGAAATCCACATACTACTAAATAGATGATACCTTACTATCCCCGAGACAACAACATGGGGTGAAAACTCTTTGCCCAGCAAACATAAGACTGGCGCCCCGGCGCCCCTAATAAAAGGTATTATGTTAATAATTAACCCTAACGTCTCTGACACAACATCTCCATTTTTATCATTCAACTCGATAATAAAACTAATCTACAGATGTCTTGTGCAGACCGACTCGCCTTCCAAGAATGTAAAAAACGCGCGGTCTTCGGGTCTTCGAAACAATAATCCAGCCCAATAGAAATCTTTCATCTATGCCTACTACTTCTTATTGCATCCTCTTCAGATTTCAGATTATGACACACAACAACCCCGTTTTTATTTGGCCCGTGATAGGCATTCTCATCGGCGTATGGTGACATTGCATTCTACGAGAGATTTACATAACGTTGACTGACATCTTAATGTTCATCATTCCACTTCACTCAAAGAGCCGCCTACTCACTAGCCACACAGGAACTAATGAAACGAAAAAAGCGAACCCTTCTTTCCATATGGTGAAATGATCTTCTTACACTTGGACTCATGCTCTGTTGACGAACAGTTTGCATATGTTGACATATTATGTGCATGTTTTTCATTCATAAAAAAACGACAACCACCCAAGCAAGCACAACATTATTTGCTATTTACTTTTTCAGGTGATTAAATTGATATAAAAAGTAACCAAGAAATACAGGACAATGGGAAAGACATCATTCTTCAACAATGGAGAGCCACAGATCGAGAGATCAGATGGCAAAATGCAGCCCATCATCATTTCCGACCAAGACAAGATATGCGGTCCCGTCTGGGACTGCTTCTGGGCGCCGTGTCTTGACATGTGTGGAATGGTTAGTACATTGAGCACCCACCTCGTACTCATCAGCATTGGATTTCATTGATTTAATTTCCACATTGTTATTTTGTATTTTTTGCAAACCGATCCCTTTTAAAAAGATGCCATATTGCACTGGTGTTCCAGAAGGATCGAAACCCATCAGCAATGAGGAAAAAGAGGCGATCCTCGAGAGATGGGAGGGTCCATGGGATGTTCAGCCTCTCCCTCGAATGGCCGTGAAGACGAACCAAAAGTTTTATGTCGAATACCAGAAGGCACATATTGACGACGGAAACATCATTCTCTCGGGTGGAACTTCTCTAGAAAAACGCACTGCTACTGGGAAAGGAACGATTTCTACAGGTGTATTCACTACGGCTAGCACGACCAACAAGACGACGTACACGGTTGACGCTCAAAATGAAGGTTCTATCGCCAAGCTAATCTTTCTCCGATCCCCAGATGGAAGGTAAGCGATTGCAATATCAACAAGAAAAGGCGTACATAATTTTGCTGTTTTATTTGTCTTTTCACACTATTATCCTTTGTTTCGATTCAGACTTTTCGTTGATAATATTGGGTCTTATGTTGTTAAGGAGGAACCTGGAAAAATCAAGATTCAATCCGCTGGAGGCTGGCCCATGACACTCCGCCGCAATATTCCACCACAAGCTGCGACCATGCAGCATTCTTAGGAAAGGATCTATGCGTGTGGCATGCAATCATATTCAGTAAGAACCACAAGCTCGTTTTGTCGCAAGTTGAGACGGTTAAACCTGACGAAGAAAGAATTAATTTTGCAAGAAAAATCCCGATTTCGTTCGATTTTACCACATCATAAGAAAACGTTGGATGTTGTGAAGCAAGTCACCTTTATAGTGAATTCTGAAAGAAGGCAGGACTTCAAGTCATAGGTATTAATTTGTAGAAAGATATCCCACGACGATTGGATCAACTTTCAAGATTATTTTGATTTTGTTGTAGGATGTCAATGAGTATTGATATTGAGCCGTTCAAAGCAAAGAATAGCAGTAGATAAAAATATCAGTCAAGAAATAATGATATTACAATTGCATCATCATCTCTCTCTCTCTTGCGACAACGATGCATATTTGTGCCTGATCAGGAAAATGATGCATCTGACATCATGTGCCAGAAGTGTATTGCAGGAGAAAATTAGCATTCCAGAACGAACGGACATACCACTCACACAGTTTTTATTTGGGATAACAAAGAATGTCTTCCAAATAGTGACCTGCCTAAGGCAAGAGATACCATGCGCTGGACACGCAAATACTCGAGGAACATTCCATTTTCACTCAAAACATTAATTTTTGTTTAGAAATTCAACAAATAAAAAGGTATAATCACTTTCTATTGGTAGCTACCCAAGAAAAGTATATCTTCACTATATTTTTGCTACACTCATGATTGGTGCAATTTCTTTGTTCTGAACATGAAAACCTTCCATAATATCAATCTTGCGTTCCATCAGTTTTTGTATGGTTGGATCGTACAACGTCTGCCAAAATGCACACAGTTCAAAGTCACGGAAAGAAACTATTGTAACTTGTAACAACGGGAAGAATGAAATCGACGAGTCAAACACAAGAAAAGGTTTGTTGGGGCAACTCCTCCACACATATTACTGCGCCGCTGACCATCATCAGATTGCTCATCCATTCAAGAAACAATGTAGAGTAGGTGTATTATTATTATTGAGTAGAAAGCGTTCCTTCGCTCTTTCCTGCACACGATGATGACGGATGATGAGATGCTAGATATGAGATGCATAGATACCTACTACCGGCTGGGTGGATCTTTTGTTTTTGTGAGCAGATCTTTTGGGCATGTCAGATGTCAATTCCCGCCCAGGAAGATAACAAATATTCATACTGAATCCTACGTGCATTGATTCGGCCATTTGGAAACTTCTTCATTTCATTTCCCGCCAGTTTTATTCCAGCCCATTCCCGCACGTTTTTTCCACAGCCTTCGAGCCAGTTCTCTTCACACACAACGAACAACGAAAACAAACAAACAGCCCGCGCCGCCAACAAGAACAAACCCCACAAACAAACGAAAGATGACCCTCCACGAACTTGACACCCCCGAAGCTTTAACCGCCTTTCTAAGCAGTAATGCCCACTCGTTAATTTGCTTTTCCGCCACATGGTGCGGCCCGTGCAAGGCCTCCAAGCCCCAGCTCGAAAGCCTCGCGTCCGAATACGCAAACGATCCATCCGTAGATGTCCATTGTGGAATCGTGTACGAGCATGTGCTAGGGGACGAAGTTCAAAAGTATCGGATTCGGGCATTTCCCACCTATGCTCTATTTAAAAAATCCGAAGAGGTGGAGCGCGTGGAAGGTGTCAATTTCGAGGGAATCAAAGGCATGGTGGAAAAAGCTGGGTGCAAAAAGATGGATATGGGCGCGGGACATTCCCTTGGTGGGGGGGATGCTGCTGCTTTGAGTCCCGCAGAGGCCCGTGCGCAGCGTTTGGCTAGATTTGGCGGTGGTAGTACCGCCGGAGCTGGGGCAGAAGATGTGAAGAAATCGGCAGAGGTTCCAGAGGCAGAGATGAAGGATGCGCCCGAAGCAACCTCTGGTGCAAGTGATGCGGCTGTTGAAAAATTAGATGAAACAAAAATGGAAGTTGACGATGAAGCAGCAACCTCCGAAGAAATTGAAATGATTGATCCTACGGAAAAGTTATCGAAAGACGATCTTGATACTCTCATCAACTCCATGGGTTTTTCACTTATTCGTGCTCAAAAGGGATTAATCAATGGAAATGGCTCGGTTGAAGGTGCAGTCGAATGGCTTCTGACACATCAAGAAGATGTAGATATTGACGAACCCATTGAAAAGGTCCCCAAAGACTGTGGACTTGTAGCCCAATCCTATAAATGCAATGAATGTGGTAAAATCCTATCCAATATGGCCAATCTCGAATTGCATGCCAACAAAACTGGTCATTCAGACTTTGAAGAGTCCACTGTACTGAAAAAACCACTCACGGAAGATGAAAAGAAGGCTAAAATTCTAGAAATCAAATCGTTACTCAAAGCGAAGCGATCGGAGCGCGAAGAGCAGGAAAAGGAAGCAAATGTCCAACTAGAGAAACAACGTCGGTTCATGGGGAAAGAGATGGCCAAAACGAGGGAGCAAATGGAGCAGCAGGAGCGGAAGCGCCTAGCATTGATGAAAAAGAGGGAGAAAGACGCGACACTGCGCGAGAGGCAGCGTATTCGGGCAGAGTTGGAAAAGGATAAAAGGGAGAGGGCCGCAAACAAGGGAAAATTAGGCAGTAGGATAGGTGTTGATGGTTATAATCCCGATGGAATTCAATATGATGTTCCAGCTGATGGTGTTGGAGGGGGTGGAAACGATGATGCGGCAGCGACAAAGAAGCCCAAAAAAGCAGCGCCCAGTGCAGCCAAGATGGATGAATACATTACCAAGGTTTCCTCCTACCGAGCTGGTGGCGATGGAGGGAATTGCCTCAAAATTCTCAAAATCTACATCGGCAATGTAGTGAATAATCCAGACGAACCTAAGTACCGTAAAATCAACATGGATAATAAGGCGTTCAAGACGAAGGTGAAGCCGTTTATGGGTGCTAAGTCATTGTTGTTGGCTATTGGATTCAGTCCGACAGAGGATGGGTTAGGTTTGGAGTTGGTAGAGGATGCGGATATGCAGCTTTTGAGTCAGGCTAAGGAGAAAGTGGAGGCTGCCTATGACAAGTATATGAAGTAAATATATAACAAGGACTGGGAGGCAGGAACTGTTTTTTGACGTACTAGACTCTGTTCTGAAAATCGAGCAAACACCTGTTGACCTCCAAGGCATCAGGTTGCAGCATAGAATCAATGGAATCATAATTCAGCTATTGAAAGCAATACAAATTATTTTTTTGAGTTATGCCACATTTGGAGTTTTTCTACAGCAGTTAAGTTATACCACACGTTTATTCATGCGTCTGGGTGACAAAGTTTGTCTCTTTCTTTTACTCAACCAAGAAACTACGTTACTACTAATAATCATTCGCTTTTTACATTGCGATATATACTATCAGAAATTCAACGAACACAGCTCTCATGGATGAATGATGGTAGATATTAACAAAAACTCTTCGTCATTGTGTTGAACATATTCATTTCATAGCATAGTTCTTTCACGTGTGTCAACTCTTCGACGTTGATTGCCCTGATTACCTTGCAAATTCAACAATCGACTTCGCTCTATTCGTTGCTGCTCTTGCTCACGCAGCAATTGCTCTTCCTCCCGTCTTTCACCCAGTCTCCTTCCTTGCCCTCGCCATCGCCACCACCTTCCTCCGCCCCCAAAACGAAAGTTCGTAAGTTTTTCATAAAGAAACAATAGGAACGCCCATGCAACCCCAAAACACGCACCCAAGAAGTGAGCTGAGTGATCGATACCATCCCCTTCAAGAAATACAGATATCCTTAAATCATCCAGAGAAATAGGGCTCATTGATAGATCATGTGCCAGTGTCCCAACCAGGAAAACATAATCCAAACCGCTCAATCTAGAATGATATGATGATGCCCACGAAGTAAAGAGTCGCATTCCCATCCATCCATAAACCACACCTGACGCCCCAATTCGATGAATGAGTTTAAAATGCCACATGGAAAATTTGACATCCGCATTTTGAAACATTGTTGTCCAATCAGCCAACGCATTGGTAAAATAAGATGAAACATCTTGACCCCAAGCATCATTGATGGAATCGCATATCCAATGACCACATTTCGTCGCATATCTAGCATGATTCAGTTTTTGGTTCCATTGATATTCATGATAATTTGATAATAATTCAATTCCAACAAACGCCCCAACGCCGCATACCATGTATGATAGCACCACCATGAAAAACGATTGATATCGTTTAGATGATGTATTGACAAAAAGCTCAGAACCATAACGATGCAAAGCTAGCATATTAACTAACAAATGTGGTGGTTCAATGTGATAAAAGATTGAGAGGAGCATGGATCTTATATCGCCATCATATATTCGATATGTGCGACTGATGCCGAGATAGGGACGAAAGTCATTGCGGAAGGTGTATACGAGAATATTGACGAGGATGAGGAAGTTGAGGCCATTGCTGGCTTGTTCACTCGAGCGTCGACTCATTGCTGAATCGATCGCGAGATTTTAATTTATTGTGGAGGGAGCTGCTAGCTGCTCAGCAAGCACGACGGTCACTAGTGCTCAAATTGATCCGTTCTCAAGCCTTTCTATGATGCCATTATCTCGTTACAATCGAATCGGTTTTTGTCATGGCAGCATTGTGGATCGTGGATCGTGCATCGTGCTTGAAGATCATTTTAACAATTCCACGTGGAAAAAGAATTTCTTGGATCTTCTTCGAAGTTATATTATTTCATATAGGACCCGCCTAGTAGAAGGAGGTAGAAGGTATCGTACACGAAACTGCTACATACCTGTGGGTGCCTTTTTGTTGTTCCAAAAACGACCACGCTGATCGGGGACATCGTCACCATCAAAACCCATATCGTCCATCGTATATTTGAATTCGTACTATCAAATCCTTTCTCATTTACCATCTGCCCCTTTTTGCTTTATTCATCTTCTAGATCGATTTGGAAAATGCCCTTAATTTACTTCTGTGAATATTATGATATGTAAGTCGGCATGGTGAACGAATTAACTCGCGGGTGTCTTCCAAGACGATCAGCAGTCCCGCTACAGTCACGCAGTAGTATGTAATATATAATATGAAAAAATAGGCAAAAAGTTAAACTAAACCATGTCCGTTCTAACTTCATCTTCCATTACCATCCATTCGCTCTCGTTTTCAGATATCATTTCATCAATAATTTTTGTCATAAAATCACGAAATCCATTTTGACGCATATTCAACAACAATTCGGTTTGATACTTACGACCATCATTTTTCATGACGAGCAGTTCTTTCTTGGTATTGGAGTCGGTCTCATTATTCTCCATCATGCCGTCAATGATGGTATGATCGAGTTCAGATAATACTTGATGTTTGTACATCAATTCTTGTTCAATCTCGACATTGTTTGTAATTTGGCTAGGGCGGAATCCTAGCCATTTTACTTCACAATCGCACACATCGGCGTAATTAGCAACGATCTTGATTCCCCAAGGGTTGCAATCACCGAACACGCAGATGGACAATTTTTTTATATTATTTGCAAAAAAAGTTATTGCTGCTTTTGTCGATGTGGATGGGAATCCCTTGGACAAGACAATCATCACAGGAGTCTTGTTGAGTTTCATCAACCGAACAATTTGGCGAAAAACAGTCACAGTCTCCACAATTATTAGGAGAACTGGTGACACTTCATGACAATCAACTTGAAGATCCATCTTCTGACCATCATCACTTGCAACTCCATGCAGGAAGTCGTCAAACACGGAACTGATTGGAGTTCCGTCTGAATTAGCAGAGCAGTCACACATCAACTTATTGTTGACATTCAAGTTGAAGCATCCATACACAAATCCTAATATGTAATGAAAACAAACAACAATGATATTATTATGACTGCAATAAATAAAAAGAAAAGAAATTGAAAACTAGAGTATCATACTTTCTCTTACCGTCAGGATCAGGATTGATGCCAAGACTTCCCCGAGGCACTTGCAAGTCATTTATCAATGAAATCATTGCTTGTTGACAAGAGTCAAATTTGAGAAAAATGTGGCACATCTGATACCAAATTCCTCGGACAGAAGCTGACACTCCATTATCTATGTTTCTTTGAAAAACAACTAGAAATGCAGTCTGATACCAGAATTTGAAGAAGACGCGTCTAACATCACGATTGTTCAGACGGTTGGGCCTACGAAGTATCTTGTTGCAGAGGTGCCTGGAATTTTCTTCAATTCTTTTCAAAGTAGAATCAACAGTATGAATTCGGATGTCTTCGAACTCGTATTCGATCACCTCGTCATTGGCATCATCACTAGAATCGTCATCGACATCATCATCATCTTCAGGAAGCAGAAGCGGAGGCAATTCAGGCAGAGTAAGTTGAGACACATCAGGGGATGCTAAGGAAGGCATCATGTTCGACATTTTGAGAACTGATGACAATATTTTTGATTGTGATGATAATAGATTGGGATATCGTAAATAATATTTTATGAGATGATATATTCTATCGGTCGCTTTGTGTGTGTGTGTGTGTGTGTGTGTGTGTGTGTGTGTGTGTGTGTGTGTGTGT
>JALLAR010000236.1:0-19024 GCA_036939335.1 Conticribra guillardii
TAGAGCTGGTACTTATTCTACAGGGGTATCCAGTGGATACCCCACCAAAAAAAAACTCCTTAATTAAGGATTTTTTTGGCCTCCTTAATTAAGTACGCCCTTCGCTTCTCACCACTCTACCTAGAGAGCTTTGCTCCGAGATGGATCTTTGCGATTGACACCACCATTGGTAGGATCTTAGTAGTAATATTATTTGTTCTACATGTGCGATGCAGTACTGATTCCGAAATACAATCGTAAGATATCATGTTACTGAAATTGAAATAATACTTCCCCTGTATTAATTTCTCAAAGTAGATACTAACTTTTAATTTTTAAATAGATGCTCTAGCGAATATTTCAGCAGCACTAACCTAATGAAAATAGCGTTCTCATCCCGCAACCTCCCGCAACCGAGCCGACATAAAAACAAATAATATTATTGTGGAGAGAGAAAACACCATTGCCATAAACAATTAAATTGCTTCATCTTCGAACCTTTGAATAGAAAGTGTTATCTTCATTGATTTATCGCGTATTACTTGCGTTCATAAAATATCCATCTGATAAAAACCTCACGAAGCCCATCGGCGATACAGAGAAGTAAATTCCAAAATCAATTAAAACAAAAATATCATCATGTTGAGCAAACTCGCCGTCACGACCCTCCGCAGCATGAGCACGCGTTGTGGTCCAGCGGCACCCATCATTGCCAAAGCCGCCACCGCTCGTCTTGCCACAACAAGATTCTTTAGCAAAGAAACACCATTCGCAGTGGACGCTCCTGACGGGGATCACGATCTTCAAGATTTGGTACGTAGTTTTATTATTACATTCTCGCGAAAGCATGCAAAATCATCTCATATCATACTTTTGTATCACCATGCTGTGATGATATCACAATGTTGCAGGAGGAATCTAGCTCATGGGCGAAACGAGCCGTCGACGTCGCATCCGTCACGGAAGATGCTGATGCCATTACTCAAATGCACGATGCCGTCTTGGAAACTAAAGTTTTTGCAGTTGATGCTCCGGATGGAGAACACGATTTGGAAGATGTGGTGAGTTTCCAACATGTCCTGCAAATGGCACAGCCACGAAATTTGAACTTTGCTGTTGGATCAAATCTTTGTCCCGGGTTTATATCTTGCATCCATCCAACAAAAGTTATTGTAATACTTGAACTCAACCTTTTCTTGTGGAATCTCGTTTATTCAACTCGAATCAAAAAATCATCCAAATTCGATACATGCATTTGCGCAAATCAATACACACACTCAAACTATATTGACTGCATCCACACTTTCATACCTAGGAGGAACATCTCGCGGGAGTAAATAGAATCATTGAAACTGCATCTGTATTAGAAAACGCAGATGAAATTGAAAAACAGCATCGTCACGAAGAGGAAAGTCGTAAACAGGCCATGGAACTAGAGTTTAAGAATCCCAAGTATTAGAAAATCAATTTGTTCATAGAGCAAATAATTGGGAATCGTGTCAACACGTAGAACATGGGTTTAGCTTGACGTTGATAGGCATATATGCTGTCAAGTTTTGCTGCTGTAAAATATCGGAAGGGTGGGTGTTCTTGTCCAATAATAAAAGTAGAATTAGTAGAGCAAAATCTTTCTCTTCAATTACAATAGTGAAAAATACATGTTTTTTAAATACCTAAAGCTTGATTTGTTGTTGATTGTTGCATTCTTTCTCTTCCTGTCAATCGATATCATTTATGATTGTTGTGTGCCCCATCTCCTGGTTGTATTTTGTTGTATGTGATGATGGGGTGGCAGCGCAGAACAGGAACTGAAGAGAAGGGAGGAGGATAGGCCGACGGAGCACTACCGAGGGCCATGGGCGGCGGGATTGGCCAAAATCGATGTCACTAACACAATTCTGCACTATGTGTGGATGCGTAAGATTTGACAATGTTCCTTCGCAAAGTTGCCTAGGAAGACTATAAAGCAAAGTAAGATTTATTTTTTACCTCCCAAGGCTTATCAATAATTTCATGCAGTTGCCGAGGATAGAAGAAACAACAAACAACCAGCAAGAGTAATATGACGGGGAATTTCATCTAGTTTCTAGGGATCCAACTCTCCTCCGACAGAATATTTTCAGTTGGCAGGTTTTCTCATTTTATTTGTGTGTATTTGTTTTCATTTTTCAAGCTTCGCTGTCCAATTTTTACCTTACATTCCACTGCAATGAGCTTTATCTTCCTGACTCATTGGGCCAAAGCATGATGTTTTTTCCCATGCGCAGGCTGTACCGTCTTCATCCCTTTCTTTTTACTATCGTCGCCACTCTTCACGTGCGATACAGTATGCTCCATCCTCGTCACCTTCTCCTTGCCATGCTGATGTTCTGCCACTCTCTCTTCGTGATCAACTTCTTTAATCACACCCACTGCAACCGTGCTCTTCATATCCCGCACAGCAAACCTTCCCAATGGCGGAAATTCCGCGAAGGTCTCCACACACAAAGGTTTAGTAGGCTCGAACGTAACTAGGCAAACGTCGTTCTTCACGACAAAAACTGGATTCTCTTCAATGACTTCGCCAGTCTTACGGTCGAGTTTTTCCTTGAGTTTCACGATACGACACGCAACGTGAGCAGTGTGACAGTCAAGGACCGGTGTGTATCCAACAAAGATCTTTCCAGGATGGTCCAGAATGATTAGCTGTGCATCGAAGCAGCGAGCGCCTGTGGCGGGATGGTTGCCTGTACTTTGTTTCGAAAATTGTGCGTCAGTTGAAAAAAATTATCATAGCAACAACACAAGGCAACTACTTCGAACTCGCCTGTCTCGCTGGCAACATCTCCTCGCTGTATATCTTTTACAGCGACATTCCTTACATTGAACCCGATATTATCTCCACTGGGCGGAAAAATAAAGCATATAATATAAGAAGTGGGTGTGCAAAGTCAAACAACATTGGAAGAATCGGCGCATTATTTTCCTTGGACATCGCGAGCACTTACGGAACCGCCTGTGTTTCATGCACAAGGAAGCAGAAAAGTGAGCTAACAAAGACAGCTCCATGATAAAAAAAAATCACCTAAAAATAAAGAAAGTTCGCTTACCTCACTTTTTTGCTGGTGATGCATTTCTATAGATTTTACATCGGTTCTGATGCCCGCTGGAGCAAACTGCCCAAGAACGATGATATAAAGAAGTACTACCATGTGTGAGAGTAAAATTCTTACAAAAATTGAAACCCAACACTATATTAAAACATTTCGTATTTCGTACCTCAATATGCATTCCTTGCTTCATTATACCAGCCTCGACCCGCCCAGCAGGAACTGTCCCAACACCACCAATCTTGAACACGTCTTGAATTGGAACACGCAGAGGTTTCTCGACTGGACGCTTTGGAGGGTGGACATTATCCAATGCTTCAACAAACGTAGGCCCGGTATACCTGCAGCAACAACAAAAGGATCAACACCAGCAGGACGAGAAACGGCATAATACAAACAAGTGGTGTAGCAGCAACAAAAGGGTTTTTTATCAGAGCATCATCATCAAGATTAACAAGGGCTGAATTCATTTTGAAATGCTGCAGCTGATGATAGCAAGGATGAAACAAACAAGAATCAAGCATCAATGTATATGACAATGAATTCCCACCATTTCATGTTCTGGGAACGGGTAAGTAGGTTTTCACCGTTCCATGCAGATATTGGGATGAAAGGAATCTTGATTGGTTTGTAGCCAAGAGTTTTAAGATAGGATGATAGCTCTTCCTTGATTTCTTTATATCGGCTATCACAAAGGTTACATGATACAGCGAAAAGGATTACGTTTCAGTCCCTTCTATCGATCCAACAATCATTACAAATCATGCACGACAGAAATAAACTTACGTTTCGGAATATCCAGATGACTTTTCGTCCATTTTGTTTACAGCAACAATCATTTGTTTTACACCAAGAGTGTGGGCCAGTAATGCGTGTTCTCTTGTCTGAATGGCACACACACAAACCATGACGTGCGAGTAAAAGCAGAAAATGATTAATCATATTCCAAAAAGTATATACGGTCAATTTACTGTCAATTTACTTTTTGTACTTGCCTGACCTGCCTTTGAGATGCCAGCTTAATTATTTCAATCAGCGCATAGGTGGGCAAAGTATCAATTCAAAAAGCAAGTTGTAAAAACCGTGTTTAATAAAAGGCAGCATACCTTCGAATCTCCCTTCAGAAGCGTCGATAACTAGGACGGCCACATCAGCTTGGCTTGTTCCAGTAATCATATTCTTGATAAAGTCTCTGTGGCCCGGGGCATCGATCACAGTGAATTGAAAATTCGTAGTGAAGAATTGCCACGTAGCACAATCGACTTATCGGCCCAAAATTCGAATGCAGATAAGTAATATGTTGCATTATTTTAATGAATCTTTCATTTTACAGAAATTGCACTCACTGGTGATGCCACGCTCTCGCTCTGCTTTGAGCTTGTCCAGCACCCATGCATATTTGAACGAACCTTTGCCTATCTCTGCTGATTCTTTCTCGTACTTCTCGATTGTACGCTTATCGATACCCCCTAACTCGTACAGGAGGTGCCCAGTCATGGTGGATTTCCCGCAGTCCACGTGCCCGATCACAACTAATGATATGTGTGGTTTATCTTTTCCCATGATGCAAACTTGATAGCTTGTTTATTTAATCCTGGTTCATTCAATTATTATTTATGAGCAGACATGAATCAAAAGTGGGATTGAGCAATATGCGAAGTGCAATGCTGTTTTCACCTGTTTTTCTACATACCACAGCTCTTTCTCCCTCGGAACGAAGTTTTTGGTCTTGCTAGTATTGACTTCTGGGTTCTCATCCAATTCTTGCATCAGATGTGGTAGTGACACGATATAGAAATGGACTAAAGCGGTTTCAGTGGCGACATCAGTTGATTTTGTAGCACCAACAGGCAACAAATGCATGTTACGCATATTCTTCTTCACGACTTGCGCATTCAGCATCTTCGTTTGATTATTCTTTTTGTCAGGCGATAACGTCAACAATGATGAGTTTCTAGTGAGAGGGTAGAATCGTACCGCCAAACTGGAAGTCAAATACCTCATTTGTATGATGATTTCCTCAAACTCAACGATAATGATTTTGATATTGTTAAAATACATTTTTTGTTGAGTGCATCCTTTGGTGCTTGTGCATTTTACACGATCATCAAAGAAATGACACAGAATCTTTGGTCACATCCCAGATTCAAAAGACCAATGAAGTAGTTGCTGAGTACCTTGTAGGAGCTGCGAACTTTCTGATACGCTTGAACTTGCGTGCAGCAGCCTTCCTTCGCATTACCTTGAAGACACCTTCTTCGGTGATTTTTCTAAAGGTTAGGCATATGAGGTATGGGACGCGATTTAGTGTGTAGTGCAGTTAAATTATTATTTAATAATATACAAGAAATGAGACAATATGCTTTCATAACATCAATTGCATATTAAAAACGCTATAGTATGAATTATAACAAAACTAAACAACAAATCCTAGCTGTTCTGTGAGTTTTTTTGCGTCAGACAATGGAAGACCGCCAACGTGTCCTACCAATTGACCGTCAACCAGCCTCGAAGCAAGTCGACGGTTTGCACTCCAACGCACACCCTCGCCTGCACGAATATCTCCAGAGTAGAAGCTAACATCAAGTTCTGAAATAGTCGAAAAGGGAATTAAATCCACAAAGATTGGTATCAGCCAAAATGGAGGTTTCAAATCGACACCCCGATCAACAGAAGGTTAAATCAACAACAATTCTTACCTCCATCGGCATATTCGTAGACACCAGGGCCTGATTTGAGACCATGTTCCCAGTTTCTAAGGAAACAACATTCAACAGAAAAGAAATACAAAATTAATCAACATCAACAGAATATATGTCCTCTCTCCCTTGTACAACTAAGCCACTCACCCTCTATAAACATCACCAGTTTTTTTAATATGAAAGACACCAAATCCGTGTCGTTTTCCTGAAAACCATGAGCCAATATATACATTACCGCTCGCGTATTTTGTAGTGCCCTTGCCATCTCTTTTATTATTCTCCCACGCTGATATTTCAAAAGGAAATGAATTCCGCAAATATGGTATCAGCTTCGATATGCGTGACAAATCACAGTAACATTAGACAAAGGATAAATAACAAAATGGTATTTCTTACCTCCTTCATATTCGTTACCATTGTCATATTTCATCGTACCATGCCCATGCTTTTGGCCATACTCATTCGTCTGGCCAATATATTCACCACCTGGAACTTTAAAGTGTCTGAGGGTTGAAACTTTCGTTGTTTCCTCCTGTGGCGCTTTCTTGTAGTCTCTAGGTAAATCAACACTGCCATCGCAATCGCTGTCGACAAAATGGGATTCAGGTTCTAATTGCTTTGGAGGTGATGCTGAATCAATGTCGCCGTATGCTGTAGGGTCGTCAAAATGTGCTGTTGAAGATGAAGGAAAGTTGACCTCCTCTCTATACACTGAAGACTCATAATTCAAATCAAACGAAGAAGGATCCCGCATTGTGTTTTGATGTGATGTATCGTCTTCTCGCGAATAATATTGTGTGCTTGGTACTGATGTCATTGAAATTCCCGTGGGATCTTTAGAAGTGTAACTCATCGCACTACGACTTACTACTTGGGCATGGGAACTTCTTATGTTATTGGCAATGCTTTCAAGATATTTATTGCGATCAATTAATTCTTCCATCTTGGCACTGAGGGCACTGAGTGTTGAAAGGGCAAATTCCTTTTCCGCTACAGCACCCCCTAAACGTTGGGCGAGCTGCCCGTTCTCGTAGGTGAGTGTCATTATTTGTTCTTCCACTTCGCTTGCAGGTGGTATATTGTAGTGGGAGATTAACGCCTGCGAGTTATCTCCCTCGAGTTCAATGATATTTGACACACTCGTCATATCTTTGAGAACTAATGCGTCACTAGCAGCATGGCTCTCAGACCGAATCAAGTCAACTTCATCTTGAGTCGCTTGAAGAAGTTGCTGTAGTTCTGCCGATGCATCTAACTTAATGTTGCCATTGGAGTCAACATGTATGCTATGCCGTCGTTTTGGAAAAAGAGGATGTGTCGTCTCCATCAACTCAGAAAGTTTTCGATTGAATAGTTTACGGTCACTTAGCAGTTCTGTGATCATCATTTTACAACGATTTAGCTCAACTTCCATCTTACTCATGTCTGGTGTCTCGCTCAAGTCGTTTTGATGTGGAATGATACCATCATTTCTAGATTTCAAGCTTTGAGATCTCTCACTGTGATCCTCATCTGATTGATCATAGCCATGGACAATCATGCTGTCCTGAATTTTCACTATCTCATTACGCAGATCTTCATTTTCTGCTTTGAGATTTTGAATTGCATTTAAAGCGGCCTTCTTCTGCTCTCGCGAGGCACGTAATGACTCAGTCATTTCCATGTTCTTTTCGCGAAGCTCAAGAACGATGGATTTAATTTCAGTGGCAGCATTGTTTTCCGAGGAGAGATGATCGATGACTTGTCGAAGTTGCGCGTTTTCTTCTTCTAACTCTAAAAACTTGGTTTCGTCACCCCCCCCATTTTCAATCATAGAGCGGCTGCCAGTTCCATTAGTATTTCCGTTCTTATACTGCTCAATTAAATCTAATGCTTCTCCATATTGTATTTGTAATGTTTGCATTGCATTCTCCAATTCGCCCATGCGTTCTTCCCAGTCCATATTAACTTCACTCAGCTGTGTTTCCATTTCATCGTTACGGATCAACATTGTCTTGGCTTGTGTAGTCTGAACAGAAATGAATGATAATGTATTTATTGAAATTTTTAATAAAACGTAAGCGATGAAAGCAAACTGTTTTGTCTTCACAATGCAATCACTTACCAAATCGGTCAATTTAACAGCAAGCTCTTCGTTCTCGGCTTCCAGGTCTTCTTTCTCCTGAAAATAATCACAATAAGAGCGACAACATAAGAAAAATAATGAATAGAACAAGTGCATTCCATTTCTTGTACATTGCGACAACTTACGACCTGCAAATCTTCAACTGCTTCCTCCAATGCTACATTGGTTTCTTTCGCATAATCCAATTCATTGCGAATTTGCTGTAATTCAGATTGATGATCGTTCTGAAGACGTTGAAAATTAGCGTTTACTTCAGCGAGGTCTTTCATCAAATCAGCCACTGACGTACTGCCATCATTTTGGGTTTGAAGAGAAGTACTTTGTGCTGTAAGTTGGATGTTTGATTCTCTCAATTGGTCGATTTCGGACTGAAGGCATTTGATTTTGCCATCATTTTCTTTTGCGGTCTCTCCATGCGCGATTGATTGAACCGAGCGGGGCTCATTGGCTTTGGTGGCCTCCTCTAAGGACAATTGAAGTTTTTCCGCCTCTTTTCGCAGGTCATTTGCTTCCTCGGTCTTCATTGTTAGATTTTCAGCTGCTGCTTTGGCATTGGAAGCGGTAGACGCCACCTCAGCCAACAATTTTGCAATCTCTTGTGCAGAGGACGACTCTAGCTCAAGTTTTAGTTTTTCTGTTGCAGCAATATGTTCAGAACGAATATGATCTAACACCTTATTGTGGGCCTCCTCCTTTTCGGCTGCCAAGCTTTCCCTATTACGCTTTACCTCTGTGGAGTATTTCTCGCTTAGCTCAGCCTCAATGCGTGCTACCTCCTCTTGAATACGGTTCATGTCTTCGGAAGATCTTGATTCTAGCTCGGATTTTAATTTGTGTAGTTCCTCCGCATGGGATGATGAGAGTTGATTAACCTCTTCCGCCAAAGTCTTCGAAGCTGAAACCTCCGCTTCCGCTAGAGCACACTCCATACTCTCCTTGTGAGATGCTTCCAGTTGCAACAGCTGCTCTGATTGGGACGAGTTTACCATATCAGACCTAACTTTTTCTAAGCGTGACTCGTGTTCAGCTTTCAGCTTCTCCGTCGCTTCTGCATACTCATCTGCCGACGTTTTAAGTTCTGCTTTCAAAGAATTCGACCATGATTCCTCCAGCGAAGAACGAATTCTTTCTGTTTCTTCCCTCAACTTCTCCAAGTGCGATGCTTTTGCTTCAGCCATCACGCTCTCCCTTAGATTTTGCATCTCTGCCAAGTACTTCTCGGTCATCTCATTTCTCACGCGTTCCACTTCTACTAGACGCTGCTCCTCGGCTTCAGCAAGAACTTGTGTGAGCTCACGCTCTGCCGCAGCCGATGATTGGAGCTCTGATCTCAGATTATCTAGTTCTTCGTTATGCGAAGAAGCCAGTTCCTGCATTTTTTCTTCCAAAGCCCTAGATGCTGATTCCTCCATCTCCGAGCGAAGGCGACTTATTTCATCGGCATGGGCTTCCTCGAGTTTTTGCAACTGTTCTGCATCTTTAGAGTTCTCTGCTTCCAATCTTTCCCTGAGACTATCCATGGCTTGAGAGTGTTTTTCGTTCAGTTCTGATGTGATGTGCTCAATGTCATCCAAACGCTGCTGCTCCATCTGAGCTTTGGCACTTTCGAGTTTAGCAGAAGCCGATGATTGGAGCTCTGATCTCAGATTATCCAGTTCTTCATTATGCGAAGAAGTCAGTTCCTGCATTTTTTCGTCCAACGCCCTCGATGCTGATTCTTCCATCTCCGAGCGAAGGCAGCTTAATTTATCTGCATGGGCTTCCTCGAGATTCTGTAGTTGCTCCACCTGTTTAGAATTCTCTGCTTCCAAGCTTTCCCTGAGATTCTCCATAGACAACAAGTGTTTTTCATTGAGTTCTGATGTGATGTATTCAATGTCATCCACACGCTGTTGCTCCATCGATCGTTCTAAGTCAGATCGAACACATTCCAATGCCTCTTTATGAGCTTCCTCCAGCCTCGCCAATTGAGTGGAACTATCAATCTCCAACGTTCTCATCTTTTCAATACATTCCTTCTTTTCTGCGCGCAATTCATCCAACTCGTCCATCGCAATTTGATACTTCTCTTCATTATCATTCATCTGTTTAAGCAATGATAATTTCTTCTCCTCCCATTGCTGATAATGTTCCTCATACTCATCTTGCAGCTTGTTAAAGTCGTCGATTTCATGCTGTAGTTGTTGTATTTCATCCATACATTTTTCTTTCAATTCCTCCCTTTCTTTGTCGGCATCCTTCTTCGCCCGTTCGGCATCCCTCCGTGCCAAGATCAATTGACGCTCAAGTTCCTCCTGTTGTTGTTGATCCAACAAAGCTTTTGTTTGTAAATGCAACTGATGTTGTTCTCGTAATTCATCTAGTTCTAAATACAACGAGTCGATCAACTCTTGTTGATCGGATGCCGGTGCCGTTGTTAGGGACGAGGATGATATTTTCCCTCCCTTCTTTAACGCTTTCATTTCTCCACTCAATCGATCAATGATCATGTCTTTTTCCAAATTGGATTCTGGTATTTTGGTAATAAACATTAATAATGAGTATGGGTAATGAATTTTTTTGACACAACATGTGCGACACTCAAATTATACAAGATTCTTACCTTGCAAATCCCTGACTCTTTTTGAGTCCTTTTCCGCCTTTTTCAAGTACCCATCACGAACTTTTTGGAGCTGACTTTGCGATAAGATTACCTTTTGTTGAAACAGTTCTTGTTCGGATTGCCACCGTTCACGTTCTTCCTTTACTTGCTCGAGTTGTTTGCGCAGTTGTTGTTCCATGATGGCAATGGTCTCGTTGTTGTCACCAGAGGCAGCGGCAGACGATTGTTCTGTTTTGGCACTGGAAGGAACATACATGGAGCGGCTTTTCGTTAGGTTCTTCGTCTGCTGCTTTCCAATGGATTCATTCTTCTGCTGCTGCTGCTGTTGCTGATACTCTTCCTCTACCTCATTCCTAACCCGTTCTTCAATCTCCACCCTCAACCGTTCCTCAATACCCGACATTTGCGTTGCCAGTCGTTTCGCCAAACGTTCTTGCATATCCTTTTCCAATTGAGCATTGGTGATTTCTTTTGTATGATAGGAATTTTGTTGCTCTTCCAGTTGATATTGGAGTATTTGGATTTGACATTGTAGATTTTCGTTATTTTGTAACAGAGATGTCTCCTTTTCATTATTCTCGGCGTTTTCGGTGGATGATTGTGATGGTTGCTGCTGTTGTTGTTGCTGTTGCTGACACGTGGATAGACTATCATCATCGCCATCATTATCATTGTTGTTATTCGTATTCCGAGCATCATTTTCCTGATATTTTCTCAATTGTTCCTCCAGCACTTGAATCTTTAATTCCATGGCCTCATTTTCCTGTTGCATTACTTTGAGTTTGTCTTTGTTTGCATTATTTTTGACACTCTGGGGTGGCGGTGACGGTACAACAACCATACTACTAGTATTCGCAGCAGAAGCAGCATTGGTAGCAGCAACCATACTACTCCGTTCACGTTGCAATTGCGCAATCCTCAACAACGAAGTCGATAATTCATTATTCAATCGATCCACCTCCAATTGCTGCTGTTGATGCAATAACTCCCTCTCTTCCAATTGCTGTTTGTGTCGCTCTTCGCTTTCTTTTTGTTTGGCGTTATTGTTATTGTTGTTCCGTTGTTCTTTGGCTTCCTTGTGCATGTGTTCACTGAATAAGTATATGAATTGAAACAAAAATAAGAAGCGTGTAAATATACAACATAACAATATATAATATGCATGACAATATTAATATATAATGACTTACAGTTCCTCCAAGAATTTTTCATTCTCGTTCGATAGCGTATCCACCTGCAACGCCAACGAGTCCTTATCCTCCAACAGTTTCTCCATTGCCGCCTGAACCTTACGATCATCTTCCTCGTATTGGCGTTGCTGTTGTAGACACTTTGTAATTTTCAATTCCTGCTGCTGGATTTGAGTTTGTTGTTTTTGCAATTGCTCTTTTTGGGATCGGAGTGTTGTTTCTTGTTGGTTTGTTTTATCCAGCTGTTGTTGGTATTGTTGCTGCAATTTTGTGTAATTGTCTTGTAGTAGTAGCAGTGCTTCTGCTGCTGCTGCTGCTGCTTCTTCTTCTTCGTTTGTATTGTTTGTTGATTTTGTTGTTGCTGGAGTAGCCCTTCCCCCCATCAGTTGTAATGTGGGATCATTGTCCAAGGAATACTTCTCCCCACCGCTACCACTAACACTCTTACTTGACAGCTCTTGCAACTCTTGCAACTCCTTTTCCATCTGTTGCCTCTCCTCCCGTTCCTGTTTCAAAAGCAAGGTCAACTCCATTTTATCCTTAGTCAAATGCTCAATGGTGGCACTGACCACACTCCCCTGATTCTTCCTCTTGACAGTCTGCAGCTCCTCCTCCATCTCGAGCAACTTGCACTTGAGCTCGTCAATGGAATCTTCATTCCCAACTTTCTCCTCCTTGAGATATTTGAGCAACTCCACCGCATCGTCCATTTGCTCTTGCAGCGATTGATGCTCTTCGAACAACGCATCGTGGGCTTTTTGCAGGGTGTGGAAATGCTCCAATGTTTCGGCCTTGGATTCGGCGTGGGATTGGAGGGAGAGTTTGAGATTGGTGATGGTTTCTTTCAGGTCACTGATGGTTTCGGCCTCGTTGCGGGACAGGTGGCCGGAGAAATCGTGGAAGGAGTTGGACCTGTCGTGACAATTCATGCCTTGATGATCAGAATTGCTGTCTTGATGATTCTGATTGCTGCTACTGTCCTTGCGGGAGACACTGGCTGAGCGAAAGGAATTTCGAAGTTCCGTGGCTCCGGAGGACCCACCCACATGGACGGATGTCGCCTTTCTATCCCGTCGAAACATTTTATTGTATTTATATATTGGAGGATTGGATTCAATAATTCTAAAATAAGCCCGGGCGGGTTCAATATTTATTATAAGTAATTAATAATAGAGTTCTTCAATCACAACTTTGGGCAGCTCATCTTTCTATCTTCCGCCTTTGTACGATATGATTTTTTTTGTTATTATCGAGGAGCACATCAAATGAAATAAAGCACGATCCTGCATGCCTGGAGCCTGGATGGAGCCGCGGGCGGGGCTGGTGTAAAAAAAGGTGTGTGGCTGACATCTGACATATTATTAATACTGTTAATACCCAGGCTATTAAAAATTATGATGACGTATGACGTACATCAGAATATTATTGTTAAATAAATACTCTACAATAGTCGCATACAATAGTACATAGTACTGCAGATGAATGTCACGAACAGCCCGTTCCCATGCTACCATCTCTACCATACGCGTGTGTATCTACACCAAGTTCTCACTTTTTAAGAAAAGAGTGTTCTCATCAAGCTCAAGATACATCATCCATGGTCCTAATTTCATTTTGTGAATTTCATTTTGTGAAGCTGTTGTAATAAAATTAATGTTCAAAAAATAAAACTCCGTATCCTGATCTCATTCAAGTTTAGCGGATTGAATTTCTACACAATACCCAAAATGAAAGCTTACCAAGCACAACAGACGCTTCGCCGTCGCCAAAAGCGTGGGAAAATTTGCGGAGACAGCATTAGTATTACGCCAATGATGTCGTTTGTGATGTGTGCGACTGCGCTAATTGTTGTGATAGAAGTCAAATCATACTTGCTATTGCGATCTAGTATGAAGTCGTCACGCATGATGAATGGAGATGATGTTGCACAATCCAGCACAAAGGGCCACCTTCGTCTAGGAACGCGTCATCTTGGAGGCATTGCCAATTCGAAACCACCAACGATCCTATGGATGTACTGGGAGAAAGGCCTAGAGCACCTCCGGTCTCTCTCAAGCGACAGTACTAACAAATACGCTCTCGATGCTCGTTGCGTTGAGGCATGGATCAAACTCAATCCAAACTGGGATGTGAGGATTCTTGATCAGGAGACAGTAAATGCAGAACTGGCTCCAATGTTTTTCTCCCTTATGCATAATGAAACAGCAGCACGTAGGATTCCACCTAGATTGCAGGCAGATTTGTTGCGGGTAGAATTGCTTAGTCGATACGGAGGTGTGTGGACGGATACATCTGTCTGCCCTTTCATTCCATTGGATTCATTTATCCCAAAATGGATTGGCAATCCTGATGGGTTCTTTGCCCCGAGACTCGAACTTTCTCTCTCTAAAAGTATTCAAAGTGCCCAAGATTTTCCTAGTAATGTGACATCCTGCCACGATTTCAAGGACACACCCAAACTAGCAACGGGGTTTAGAGCAATGAGCACTTGGTTTTTAGCTTCTGCGAGCCCTCACAATCCACTTGTGGATGAATGGCTAAAGGTTTTTCATGGACATCTTTTGAACAGTCCTGATCCACGAGGCCCTTACTACCTCTCACATTGCAGCCTTACTCAAGCAATTGTGAGAGAGCCTGCTGTGGAATCAGTTTGGGCCAATACTATAAGCTACTGGAAGCGTTCCAACATGGAAAATCCATGCTTCGACGTAGGCGGTGGGAAAAGGACCATTGCCTCATACTGGAAGGATTGCGCTTTTGTAAAGAAACAGGTGTCGATGAACTTACAAGACTATGTTCTATCGCCTGTGTATATGGATGATATCACTCTGAGCATGGAAAGATATTATTATGACAATGTTGAGTAGTAGAAATGAAGGGGATGCAATAGCACCAATAAGACAACGTGTTATTCCAAACCACTGTGTGTAAGAATTGCGTAGGACAATTATTCTGATATCTAATAGTAAAGTGGGGCCATAGCTGTTGTGTAACAA
Organism: Conticribra guillardii; assembly: GCA_036939335.1. Classification (NCBI taxonomy): domain Eukaryota; phylum Bacillariophyta; class Thalassiosirophyceae; order Thalassiosirales; family Thalassiosiraceae; genus Conticribra; species Conticribra guillardii. The sequence continues at coordinate 14,684 of JALLAR010000236.1, forward strand.
CAGAAGAATAGACGAATGATGCGATACTAAACCACCATTGATCGCACATCATGGTCAAGCTGCTAGAGTGCAACTTATTATCATTTGCGATGCTTCTTTCCAAACTGTATTTTCAAAATGAACTAGTTTAGAAGAAAATAAATTAAAATGAAGTTCTATAAATAAGCAGTCGTGCACTCTAAAATGTGAAGAGATGTTTGGAAATATATTTGCAACAGCGCAATGATGCCATCACCACACCTTAAACACCCTGACTCCGTGCCTCTGATGCAATTGCTGTTCCATTAGTTTCATCTTGCGAAATTGAGACATCAGTTTCATTCGTTACAGTGCTCAAATCATCTGTATCTGTAGTTGATGTACTCTCCTCCTCACTGTTGTCCTCGACCCCGCCCCTCTTCAAATTCTCCCCCTCCACAAAATCCAAAACATCACCCACATCCCAAAAATCCACTGCCAAAATACTCGGTCCTCTCTTGCGATTTGCACATCCTTCGAATCTACCTTTCAAAGATTCCAGTGAATTCAACTCACGCGCATTCTTTTCTGATGGCAATTTCACATCATTGGTCTTCCAATGGTTCATCAACAAATATCCCGACAAGACATCTCCGCTCAATGCCGGATCGCAGGATTCTACTTTTCCCTCCTCGGTTTGTGAGAAATGATCAAATTTGTAGAGTATGCCATCGGGGCAGTCATTGGCTTTGCAACTTTTGACACCGTCTCCGTGGGCAAATAGTAAGATGCGAGTGTTGGCGTCAATTAGAGATCGGAGGGTTGGCCAATTTTGGATGTAGATGTCGGTGGGACGGTAAACATAGTCGGAAATGCCAGTGGTGTTGAGGGCTTGACGAAGGGAGTCAAAGCTGTTGTCGCCAACTTCGATCTCAATAATGAGGACCTATTTAAAAAAAATAGATAAATCATGAAGAATCAAAGAAAATGAATCAGTTTTGATGAATCTTTGCGCGGGAGTAAAAAGTATGTTGTATCAGTGTTTCAAGTAGAGATATTGAATATACCACGCTATCGCAAACTCTCGCATTACTTGGCAAGTACATGACAGTAAAAAATGAAATTACAATCACAGTGGAGCAAAAACATGCACAAAAAGCATCAAAGATGGAACGCGGCTTTTCAACAAGTACTTTTACTCTCGAATAAATATAAAACAATGTAATGATACCACGCACCTCATTTGGATTCGTCTCCAAAAACGTCTTGACATTATTCAATACTTCCGTTGACGCTCTCACTCCGGCACTGCAACTGGAGTGACAAAATCCCAAATTCACCCCCCCATTCTCGCCCAGCAAATACCCACCCAAAAATCCCTCGCACATGCAGCTACCCAGCATGAGCCCTCGATAGCCCGCCACCAACGCCTCCTCGAGTGGTAAATTGTTGTTCGCCGCGACGAATCCATTTTCGTACGACGAGTGCGCGTTGTGCACCGCGGGAAATAGCACTTGATTTACGGGCAGGTCGCAATTGGATTCGAGGCCGTTGCAGCAATTTTCGCAGCTGTTGGTGGCAGTTAGCGAGGAAGTGTCGTATTCGGTTTCGTACCATGGACCGAAGCGCCAGGTACAAATGCTTGCGATGACGAGAAGGACGGTGCAGCCGAGGCAGCCTAGTTTGTGGGTGAGGGATGGCATGGTGGTTGATTCCTTGTGTTTGTTATTTTTATTGTTCCTCTATTGAGAATTTTTCTTCTAGCTTCTATTCGAGCGGCCTCAAAGTTTAAGTTGCACGTTGATTTCTGTATTATTTATTTGACGAATGATTTTGAATTGAAGGATCGATGCAACTTTAATTGTCCAATAAGCACTCACACGATACTCTCCACCCAAACACCATGCTTGCATAATATATTATTATGTGGGGGCTTTTTTAATATTTCAATTGTTCTTTCGCAGTGGGTAAGTCTGACAAAAAAACAAAAAATAAGATTGCCAACCCCATTCTTGTCCAAATCTTTCGTGACGACACATTTTTTTTCGCCGTACTAGGTTTTTACTTACGTACGTAGCTTTTCGTAGTAAATTTCGCGAAAGGCAATGCCGGTTCGAGGCTTCTCTCTTATTCTGATGATCTCTAAGTTACATTATTTTTCGGAGAAATGTATCTTGCGTATTGAATCCTATGTCGGATTCAAGTTGCCAATTGGGATCTTTCGGCTTAAATGATAGCCTCAGGAGTATTCATGTATACTCCTACTAAATATGCACTATCCTTCTTTGATACTATTTCACATGATATTCAAACATAGAATGTCAGATCAATAATATTATTCCAACACACATATCTCCTCATCATCACAGAGACTCCTAAAACATATTATCCCCACAGGAAAAAGAAACAACAACAACAAAATTATGCCGAGCTTCCTATCTTCATCCCTCACAACAAGAAATTGTCACAAGCACTGTATCAATTTGGACTGACAATTGCCACATCATTAAAATGTAATATATGGAACTCCAAATACAGCAACAGCACTAGCACGGCAGCGCTTACATTTGTATATTGGTGACTCTTATTCGGTACTCTTCTATTCAGTATGCATGCTCCCTAAATTTCTGTAACTCTTCCTCCAGAAAATGATACACATGATCCTAGAGTGTTTATTTTAATATGAACAACTCATCATCAAGGTGTGTGTCTCTGTGTGTGGGAAGACATTGCATTGCGCAATGAGTGGTGTTGGTGGTATCCCATCTGATTTGTCACACTGCAAGAACTGTTTCTCTTACACATACACTGTTGGGCATTGATCTTTCTAGTCTTGGCATTCTTATTCCAAGGCCAAAATCCAGAAGTGACTCAGTAGAAGTAAATATAAATATAATCGTCAAATCAGTGATATGGTGATTCACTTTCTTCCTTCTTCCACCACAGCAGTAAAGGAGCACACACGTCAACTTATTTTAGTCAGGAATGTAACATATCCTGGGCATGACCCTAAATTCATTATTTTAGATGGACATATTTTTGCAGGACATGAGTGGTGATTGACCTGATGAGTCCCACATCCTGGGCTTGTCCCAAGTTTCTAAGTCATGAGTGGCACAAGACCGCCAACCGCCACCAAGAGACTGAAAAAGTACACTCTAGAAGTAAGAGAAAATCATTTAAAATTTCACCAAAAGTAACAGAAGTAAAAGTAGAACAATCTCAAACTTACTTTACTACTTTCAAAAAGTAAAAGTCTTACCAAAAAAGATCTAAAATTTAATTTACTTTCTCACGAAAAGTTGATATTATCATAAATACTACTAATATGCATCTATTTGTCACAGAAGCATAATTTTAACTATTCAATATGTACAAACCAACTAAAACACAATAATCTGCTAGTCACTAAGCAACTATGTTTCTACAGTATCTCCTTGATCTACGAGTTTTCTCATTAGAGCCTCCAATTTGTTGGACTCATATCCATTCCCTTTTTGACCCACAGTTTCTGTTCTGATTACCTCTTTCACTTTCATTCCTTCCTCTGCCACACTCATCACCAATGTAGATTTTGTTATGAGCGAGATTTGATAAAATTGCAAGGTGTTTACAAAACACCTAGGCTTTAAAGAAATCACAACATCAGTGTGCTCAATGGAATGTTTCAGTGATGCTCTTCTTGTAGAATCAACCTAAACAATGATGGCTGCTCCCCCAGGGTATCTGTAGTAAGGCCATCCTAGCCCAAAACACAAATCTTAGTTTTATTCTATTGCATTGATTGGATCTCTCAGTGATCAGGTGACAAATCTGGACTATGCCATAATTGAGTTTAAATAGCAAATGTTGCATGCTGAGAGACATCTTGGGGAGTCTTCTGGACATACCAGAGTTCTACACAACTTTTTGTTGATGTTAAAATTTAGCTCTGGTACAGTACAGTTTTAAACTCAGCTTGACAAACTGAACATTTTGGTTGTGATCGCATGCCTGTAGCTAGGCCTAATGTAGGCGCCTAGCACCACTACAAGAAGAAAACTGCGATGTTGGCTATGCTGAGGACCCTAAAGTTGCCCCCCAATTAGATTGCATTCTTATTCCCTGTTATCGTGCCCAAGTGTTCTAAAAAATTTATACAATGTGCTCATAGAAATCAAGATGGAGTGGATGGACCTGGGGTCTGTGATGGCATGTCATGGAAGGAGTAGAAAGATGGGTATCCAGGTCATCTGTCAGTTTCCCCCAATCAAGAGTGGTAACTTTTATCTACCGTATAAGTCGGATCATAAGGCGCAGCGAATGTCCTCCACGTGTAACTATAGGTCTCCCGTGCGCCTTATGATCCGACCCTACCTAGTACTTTTTTGTTAGTGAAAAATG
>JALLAR010000237.1:0-21762 GCA_036939335.1 Conticribra guillardii
ATTATTCAATTCTACATAAATAAATACTAATTCCTACTTGGTATTATACATGTTTCGCTATAGGACACGTCTGTCATGCGTAATACATGTTTGAATATGGGACAGAGGGAGTAAATCTTTAAATTGATGGAAGAGAAGCTTGAGCTGCTGCATCTAATCAGTTAAAACTTTGAGTAAAAATAACTATTCTGTTTCACTTCGCGCATGAGGATGATTTGGAAAGCTCACATCAGGGATTTCCAGGGGGAAAACAACCAATAAAAATATTGATTATTCACAAAGTTACATTGATACAAAATACTGTTAAAGTTTAAATACCAAGTGTCACCACAGCTCACTACCTTCCAAAAATATAAGATTTTTTTTCCCGAACAGAATATATCTACATGGGTTGCAAACAACCTATTCTCTCAAGATAGTCTGGCTCGTCCCTCAGATAGACTCGGGCATTGCCCACAACTGTCTGTCATGCATAAACCACATTTGATGGTGGGACAGATGAGTAGTACTTAGACTACATAAGAACCACACCCCTCGCGCGTCAAAGGCTCTGGCTTTGACACCCCTGAATAGCGGTGCGGTTTTTGTGTTCATGCTTTATTTTGTACCAATATTATTTCGTAGATTTCATGTATGTAATTTTTGTACTGTTCTTATGCAATTATTATTCCACGTAATTCCCAAATAAGAGAACCGTTGAAACATTATCCCCAAATTATCCCACAGCAGAATCTTTATTGATTTTCTGGTCCTAAAATCTGGCGCGCCTCCTTTTTTTTGATGCATCACATAATAATTAATTCTCAACATGGATCCATCCCCACCACCACCCGCACAACCACCACCTGCACAGCCACCACCACATGGCGATGAATCAATCCCACTTGTAGATAAAAGCCGCATCGTATCGGAAGACATCGCTTCTGGTTGCTTGCATTTGTGTGACAGTGTTCCGAGCTGGGCTCTGGAGGATCAATACAATCTTAATGATTTCATTGACATCAATGACCAACGATCTGATTATCTTGAAGCTCTCATGTTGGAAGAAATTGATGGCTGGGGATACAGGTCCTGCAGCAAATCGTCCACACAAAGTCCATTAATGAAACCAAAGCCGTGTTCCTTTTCAACCATTGGAAAAGAAGAACTTCCAACTTTAAAGGGCAACAATCTCAACACAACTGATGCACCTTCTACACCCACAAATTCTGACAATTATTGTTCTCCACCAAATACACAAGATTTTGCAACATCCCCTTTGCGATTTTCTCAAGAGTCTGACACCATCTCCCCTGCCTCTACAGTCAACAGCTCTTCATTGAAGCATCTTCACTTGTTCGGCCATCCCGGTCTTGATGATCCACCGCACTATTGTGTGTTGATTCCAGACAATTGGTCTTACACTCCAAGCACGTTTGAGGTAACTAACGCTACATTGTTGATGGATCCTGATTCTGGCACTTTAGCAACATCAAACTTGTTAAGGGGAAAAGTTATCCATATTCAGTTACCTTTTCCTTGAAAAAATTCAAAACACTCACTTGGTTGGATTTTGTTGTCCATCATTTTTTGGCTGTTGCACCATTCAATCAATGTTAAGGGGAAAAGTTATCTATATTCAGTTACCTTTTCCTTGAGAAAATTCAAAACACTCGCTTGGTTGGATTTTGTTGTCCATTGTTTTTTGGCTGTTGCACCATTCAATCATTCGAATTTTGCACGATTGAGATTTCTCAGTGAGGACGGGGAGAATGTTGAATTTGTCTTGCAGATTATGTTGGGAATTCCATACAATGCTCACATTGTCATTTTTTCTTTTCTTGAAACAATGGTTTCATTGGACATGGCTGATTGTTACAGACGTTATTCTTTTGCCTTTACGGGTGTTGACTTACCATCATAAATTTACGTTTAATAATTTATTAGGAAACTTTGATTCAATCATGGAATACCTGCAATCGCGCTTATTGATTTACCTTCTACACGAGCTGATCCTGTCACTGATAAGTCTAAACGTCTAAACAGTATTCTGTCTAGTATAAGATGTTCTATTACATCAGCGTTTGGTTTTAATGGCAATGAAAAAAGATCAATACCCGAAGACACAGATATATCTATGACCCAATGATTCTAGCTTAGAAAGCGTTGCGCACCAAATGGATTCTTTAGTGAGTTGCATGGGCGAAATGTACAAAATGATTGTGCGACAATGTGATTTCTCATACATCATGAGCCGGTCCCTCAAGACCTTGGCTGCTTCTCCCTTAAACTCGTCAAGGTGATATGATTCAACCATTTGTTCTAAGTTTTTGGACTTGTTCGCTTGGTCACTTCCCAACCCAATTAGTGGTACCATCGTGACGATCATGCCGCGCAACATGGTATCAGCACAAAGAATTACAGCCGACTTTCCATCCCCCGTTTTTCTAAGCAAAAACATAAATCGCATGCTTCTTGTCATGATGCAATTGATTGCTTCAATCTGAAATGGTCGGGGACGATTGTTTATGTTCCAAACCGTTTTCAAACAGTCTGTAATGATGGCATGTCCTCTTATGGAAGGGATGGGGGGGATGTAGAATCTGGAGTAACTGTGGTGGTTGTGTGTGAGGGGAAGACATTGCTGTCCACATTGACAGAAGTACTACTCGTCCCAATGGTCCCAATGCCAAGAACATGACCACCATATGCATCAATTGTCCAGCCTGTTGGTGTTGGAGGAATGGAGGACGTTGCACTGGAACTGATTACAGAAGTACTACTCGTGGCAGGATAGTTCGGACCATTGTGCGTAATAATAAAGATGTGAAAGCTAGTGTTTTACTACATAAAAAACATGATGAACACGTGATTTTTGAGTTGTTTTTCGAAAATTTGCGCTTCCTCACCAAGCCACGTGGCACTGGCAATGTGGGGATCCATGGAAAGGTAATACAATCAGCTCTCTCCAGTTGCATGGATCACCAATGGATCAACTTTGGAGAAAGAATATTGAAACGAAACTGAATTGCGAGATCAGTTAGCGTTTTAATTGAAAAATAACATATGTCAATGGCTGATGACTCTTTTTTTTACAAAAAGAGGTTGCACATGAATGGCATAATTAAATAATCGAATCACTCTACCATATTTATTTGGAAGGTTGCAGTGTTGGGGATTGCGATAGATCAAATAATTAATTTTGTGATATGCGACTTTCTTTCGTACGAAGTGAGTTCGGATGATTTAAGGTAGAATGTGATGTACATAGCGTACGTACCTACATACATTCTATAGTACTTTATAACGGCCGAACGAGCAAGCGCGCGTGAGCTCGGCCTGCCCTGCGTGTTTAAGCTAGGCAGGCGCGCTGATTCGTGTCCGCAGTCCGCAGTCATCGATCACGCACCAGCCAGATCAGCGAATTCAAACGGAAAAAGTCCGAGAAGGCTTTTTCAAGTTTTTGTCAGAGAAATCTTTGGCGGGTCACGATCTGTTGTCGTCTCCTTATACAAGTTCCGATGTTAAAAAGGAAAAAGTCGTGTTCTGAATGCCACGAGATAAGAACGAACAGACATCATAAAAAAATCCTCATCAACGCAACGATCAAACATTCGCATTGCTTATTGCTTGTGTTCAATCTTGCTTGCCATTATCATCTTATTATCTTCTAAATAAAGGACACACTCCATCCATTCCACTTCCATTCATTTCAAGCCATCTTTGCCAATCAAACTAATTCACCATGACTCATCCAACAATTGAGGGATTTATTCAAAAAGTTGACGACGCCTTGGCCGCGTACCCAACTCTCTGCCAATATGGTACGTCCGCCGTAACCGCTCGTCACGACCGTGGCCCATGTGCCATGCGTACTCTTGATTCAAAGCTGGGGGCTTGCTCAATGCCAAGCCTGGGGATCTTCGGTGCTATAATTGTGGGCGATCATACCGTGACTTATCCCTTGCAACGCGACATTGTGCACGGATATTCTTGTATTATCTTTTAACTCTCTCTCAATTCGTTTTTACCTTCTCTCCTCGTCTACTCTCGTCCCCAGACCGTCTCCGTGATGCCGAAAAGAAGACTGGACAGCCTAAAGTTTACATCTTCATGGCTGCCGTCACACTCTTCACCACAATCATCTTCTCCATGGGAGGCATGAAACTAATTTCTGATTTGGCTGCATTCGTTTACCCCGCATACATGTCATTTAAGGCAATCGACTCTGAGGATCCTGTCGATGATATGCAATGGCTTACATACTGGGTTGTCTTCGCCGTATTTTCTATCACTGAGAGCGCTTGTTCGTTCTTGATCTCGTGGATTCCTATGTATTACATGATCAAAGTTTGCTTCTTCATGTGGTTGTTTCATCCCAACTTCATGGGAGCTGGTCTTGTATACAAGCAAGTCATCAAGTGAGTATACATCCGTTTGCACAATAGCAATTTATTCAATAAATCATAACTAATTTTCTTGTCCTCTGAAAATATTTTTCTCTGTCAGGCCATTCGTGTTGCCTTATTTGGAACTTTTTGCCGCACCCAAACCCCAGAAAAAGGAGGAGTAAATATCTGTATGTGAAAACCTCTCCCGGTGTAAAATTTAGCGTCCCTCTTTCTGGGCTTGATGTACCATTGTTTGTGTGTGCAGAATTCCAGATTTAATGCGAGGTGCACCGTATGGCTGTGATTAAGCACCTTTTTTGTTGAGTGAGGAACTCTACGGCAGCTAGCAGTCTGTAATCGTCTTGCGCCTTTTCGGCAGCATTCAATATTACACAACAAAGTTTCCAATGCATATTGTTGATTAAAATTCCCATAGGTACAAAAAATAGATACCATATATTATGTTCTTACTTAAGGCTTTTCCGTAGTCGAGTGATTATTTGTTTGCTTGAATCATCTGATTTCACCATGACAACGATGGATGTAGAAAAAAATGTTCCCATTTTCATAGAACGATGTATTACTTGCAATAATACACCAGAAGTCATTCCAACAGAAAGCATCACACAAACATTTTAATTTTGTTCGAATTCAATACACTAATGAAATTGAGAGAATGGGGCCTCAACAAAGCGAACTGTGACAATCTGATCATTTTTCGCTTCATCCGAGCTTCATTCTATGGTGCCTTTCTTGAGGCCGTGCATTGTGCGTGACTCATACATCATTTGAAGCGGATTTTATGATAAGTAAGGGTACTAGTACTAGTATTGTAGTAGAAAAAATCTTTATTATTGTTGGACAGACATTGTAACAAATTGCAACCATCTAGTTCTTCTGAAAATGTTGTGAATTGTGACAGATAGTCATCATTTTTTACACTCTCATCCTATCTTTCTTTTGACCGTGCCCGTTCATTTGCCTCTCATAAAAGTTGATGTGGATTCTTTCAGATTTTTTCATGACGGTTTGAGAAAAATCATTAATTTTTTCGGAGAGAATCCCTCTTTTTCCATTCCATGGGTATGAATTCCTACGTGCTTCAGCCAAGATATGTGTCCTTGCTTTGATTGTGACATGAAATGGATGGATCGAGAGACGAGCGAGACTCCAAAATGCAAACACAATCATCTTACCACGGACATCAACACGCAAAATAATAAAATCCGGTTTGATGGTTCGCGCTCGTCACAGCAGACCGACAGGGACATCGACAACGACGCAACAATCTCCTCCCACGCCTCACCATGGCCTATTTACAAGAGCCCCTAACAATCATCGACAATCAATCACACGAATCTCCAGCAAGCAACCCCATCACAAGAACCCAATTTCTCCCACCGGCAGCAACATGGTTTGACGAAGATCATCAACATTTTGTTGCACTCGAAGCCCGCAGTGCAAGCGAGGCGGAATATGCCAGCGCTGGAGGGTCAATCATATCTGGATTGGTATCTTTGGACTCTTCGTTAGTGAAAGGTACTGGGGGGCAAAGGAATAGAGGGGGTGATGATGATGACAACGATGATGAAGATGATGATAATGCTATTTCTGAAGTGAGTCTTTGAGATATTGTTCAATTTATCATGGCTGTTTATTATATCATTATTTTGAGCGGATCTGTCATGAAACTCTCATGCAATATCAGAAAATATTGTCAGTCTTACAGAGTTTCTGTCTGTTTGTGATTATCATATTGGGGGTAACTTTCGATGAAACCAGGTGGTCAGATATCGGGCACTTGGGGTCCCAGAAAGGAACAACGGCAGCAATCAAAGCAATGCTCAAAATGACGACGATGATGATTCTAACAGTGTCATCTCGTCAATATCCTCCCATGTCAACAGCAACAAAATGACGAGTGCTTTTGATGCAGCCAAAAAAGTTGCGCAAAAAGGAATATCAAAAGACTCACTTGTTACTGAAATTTCATGCACATTCTCACTTCCTAAACAATTAGCAAACTCGGAAACTCGATTTGACGCAAATGATGATGATACCTATGGTACGGAACGCATTCTATTAACAAGGAGGATCCCAATTTTGGCAAAATTTAGCTCCAATGTTAATGGAGTAAGATATTTGGCTCTGCAGTACACTCCGACTATGGTGAGAATTGTTCCCGTGGAACAACCTTCGTTGGGAACGGGAAAAAATGGGGAAGGACCAGGAGGAGCAGATTACTCGAATTTTGACAATAAACATTGGACAATTGATATTTCGTTCGACACCAATCCCATCCCGTCAAATCCTGACAAACTTCCATCATTCCGGGAGGGATCGGCTCGAAATTTATTCAAGGCAGTTAGCAGAGATGATGGGGTGATTCCTGGAAGTACAAGCATCATTGGTGGAGGTGTTATATGGTGTCAGAGGGCTGATACGCTTGATCTCATTATAGTTACCACTACAGTTGTTCTTGTTTATAACATGAACATGTCACGAAAGCAAATGACAAAAACTCTAGTTTTTCCGCATGTTCCCGCGGCTTCGTTTTGGTTTGAACCCATCTCTCGAACATTGGCCATTGGCTCTTACAAATCAAATTTCCCGGATACTTTAAGATCCTCTGAAGTATTTATCTCGAAAGAGGATAACGGTGATAGTGCAGACGCATCTGGTGGCGGAAGAAAGACCGCAAGCAAATTTCCAAGAGCAGTTATGGAAATGAAAACACTATTTTTTCCAATTGATTCGCCTGTAGGGATTTTGCCAACCTTTGCTGTAGGTACATTGCGAGAATCGAATGCGGAGGAAGATGGCGATGATCCAAATGCAGCAGGAGAGGATGTAGAAGAAGATGTGGTTTTGCCAACCGATCTGTCCATTGTCAATATGTATGGATCTGTTTACTGCGTAGAGTTGGGAAGCTTGGGGTATGGGCAAGGGATTGGATTGACAAAGCTCGATATGGAGGGTGGTGGTATTCGTGTTAGACAACATGTGAGTTGGTACTTTTCATTTCTACTATACTTCATGCGGCTCAATGTTGGGTCGTCATATCTCACGTACTTAATTCATGTTCAACACCACTATCTCTCAACAGAAATCCAAATCATTAACAGGCAAATCATCCCACGCCGAGTCAACATTCTTAGGTATAATTGATAATCTATTATGTATCTTCTCAAAAGAAGATAAAGCTACGCTCTTTGTTGATGTAGCTGACTTGTTTTCAGATGACCAACGAATCTTCCGTGAGAGCATTGAGGTTGGCGATACAGGTGACCACGAGAGCAGTAACAGCATATATGCTGAAAGGTGAGAATTTTTTTAATGAATGAAATTTATTCTATTTGCACTGCCAATTTTTACACCACAAGAATTCATTTTCTCGTTTCTATCATGACTGTATATGTGTAGCTTGTCATTTCTGGCCCCATCATACTTTCTTAATACTAACGGCCAGGGACTCTTGTATGAGGTGGATCTCAATCTACAACACATATTAGAAAACTGCCCTCCTACGGCATGTGTCATCCCATTTATTCTTCGAAGAGGTGGTTCAAAAGAGAAGCTTCTTACTCATGTCTTTGAAAGATTTACTGCTTTAATTGAAGATGGAGATATGAAGAATATACGAAAATGGATAGGTGTAATTGTAGATATCTACTCCAAATCAGAAAATGGCATCAAATGGGATTTTGAAACAACTGCTTCACTTGTATCCAAATCTTCCCTCCTTTCTCGTGATGTGATGGCGGAGTCTAGACAAGTGCCGTCATTGTACCTGAGAGTTCCAGCATCTTGCGAACAAGTTATTACGCAGTCGGAAATGCTCATTATGTTTCTGCTGCCAAATGTAATGGCGGCAATAGATGAAGGAAATTCAAGGAAACTGAAATTCATGTCCTCTCTTTCTGTGCATTATTTGGTTGAAATGGAACAACAATTAATTCTACCATGCGTAGCACTGCAATGCTTGGTCATTGCTCTGTTGTGTAGAACTGGTCAAGATGATGTCCTTTCTTCCTTTTTGCATGCTCGCCAAACACAATGGGCTATTATGCGACGAAGGAGGCAAATGAATCTCCCCACCATTCAAAGAATGTACTTTGATAATCCTGGAGCGATAGCTTTTGCAGATAGATTGTTTTTAATCGCTACAGATGACCATTCTGGAATAGGTGAGATAAAGCTTTTAGAATAGTTCATTGCCATTTGGAGTTACCATAGCCGCGATCTCACATTATATTTATTCATTGCTTTATATTAGCATCAATGCCATGCAATGATCATATCAAGCGGGAATTGATTTCACATGCAACCATGATATTGCTTTCATGTGGATTCGTTTCTTTCGCTGCGAAGCTGTTGCTCTCTGCAGGTGAATATTCTAGTGCGATTTCTGTTTGTTCCAAAGCACTTGCCAACCCCAGACGCTCACGGCTCGGTAAAGGTTTAGAGGAAGCCAGCTGCGGAGAAGGAACGCTCGCAAAAGATTTTTTTTGTGCGGCAGGTAAGATCATCATATGATACTGTTATGAACTCCGATTAAATATTTTTTGAGTTGACGAACCTTTTTCTCCTCAACAAAAAAACGTCTTACATTACAGTTGAAAATGCGAAAAAGTTACCTGGTACGTATAGTCTAATCTCTTTCATCACGCATATTGCAAATCAACCCATCTCACATCATGGCGTCCTTTCGATTCGTGCAGGGATATCTGATAGATGCAAATCCTTTTACCACCTATCTTGTTTCATACAACAATGGGACCCAGCCTCGCTTTCTTGGGAATCGCGCAACATGAAAGTAGCTCGCCGAAATAGTACAGCCAAGGTTGAATACCAAAGGAGGACATCGTTTTCAGGTTCTTCCGATGATGTTGATACTGTGGTAATAGAGCAAAGTGTGCTAGGTAAGAAACTGCACCATATACTCCTTGTTGGATGGCTGGAACTACTTTTGAAATTGTATTTTGAGCTGCAAACGATATGTCACTCAATGTGTTGTGTTTTTTTGTTCTCTGTCTACTAATTTACCCTCTCATCCAAACATTTGCTATTGCTTCGTGGCAACCGCAACCAACACCTTTACGATCTTTCTAACAAAAATTACAAACATGAATCGCACACTAGCTCACGAGTGTCCAAGATTTCCTCATGAGTTATTTGGAGGAAAAGATTCCTCCCATACTCAGAAACTACGGACAATGTTTGGATACGCATAATAATATTATTTGTAGGCTGCTTATCAGTCGAGACGAGACCATTTGTTCTGTGGAAGTTTGCAAACTTGTACGCACCACGACGTACCCGATCGGCAGACAGCAGACATTGGAATACTATCATCCAAGGCTGGACATCCGGGTTACAAATATGTGACGACTACGAATGGGGAACGCTACACGCAGATTTAAATCACTGCCGCTAACACTAAACCCAGCAATGGACGGTAAGATGCGGTATGGAGCCCTAAAAAGCAACCAACTAGTATAGGTCAAAATAAACTAGACGATGTCATTATTTTTTCCCTTTTCCCATGCCCCTGGCCGCTCGCTGTGTCAACTTCTTTACTCTCTTTTTGACCTTTTGCTCAGTTGCCGCTCTCCTACTCAATCCAGACTTGGTTGCTGGTCCCTTTGATGACTTCGTCTCACTTCGAGCGCGTCTCCTCTTTGCCTTTTCGCCATTGCCATTGCCCTCACCTTCAGGTTTGCGTTTGCCCAAGGATGGTTTCTTTTCTGACACACCACCAGCAGATGTAATTGCTCTCTTTCCTTCAAAAGGACGACGTTGCAATTTCTTGTTTTTATCTTTATCTGAATTGTCACCTCGCTTTCCCTTAAACCTCTTTCCGCTAACCAAGACACGAAGTTCTCGTTTCATATAGGTCGTTCCATGCATTTGCAATGCCTGTTGAACTAAACTGGCATCACGGAGTATCACATATCCAAAACCTTTGCATTTTTGAGTATCCTTTTCACGGATGATTCGCACTCCCTTTACAGCCTCGCCTTCATCGTCATTCAAAGTATGTCTGTCTCCTTCACCAAATCCTTTAAGAAAATGTTCTCTCAACGACTCCTCATCAGCAGCATAAGGCAGATTTCCCACAAAGACTGATCTGGCAGATTCTATTGTAGGCGTTGCATGGTCTACCCTGATGGTATGCGACTTGTAAATGGTATTGTTGAGTTTCAGAGCTTTTTCTAAAGATTCTTCAGATTCAAATACAACATATCCCTGTGCTGATTTCTTAGGGGCATCGCCCAATAATTTTCCAGTGTTGACACACACTTTTTTCATAAGATTCTAATAGCCAAAGACACAGAGAAGTACAAGAGCAACAAATGAATGAGTATCCCACCTGGAGACAACAGAAGTTAAGAAAAAGAATCACTTCAAATCTGTAGATATGAAGTGAGTTTTTATCCTTACCTGGTTACCGGCCTGTTCTGGTGGAAGCTTCACTCCGGCAACAGCCAATGAACGAAGACGTGTGGTCGACACACTACCGCATTCTTTGAAGATAGATGCTAGTGCTTTCCTACTGATGTCCGGTGGCAAGTTGCCGACGAAAATTGTACGCTTCTCTTCATCTAAGCGTTTTTCTTCCTTTTGCCTTGCAGTGACTCCATCCCCTACATCAGTTTTTTCGTTTGCAGACGAGGACACTGATGCATCATCATTGTCGCCTTCTGATGGATTCTCTCCTTTCTTATTATTCGATTTGTCGTCTAACTTCTCAACTTTTGCAACAGATTTGCTTGGGAGCACCGACGGGATAGAGTCTCGAAGTCCAAACAAATCGGGCGCTGCATTTTTGCCTCCCAATTTGTCTGCCGAGGACGATGCTTCGCCGAAGATGCTGCTGATTAACGACATGGTTGAATATTGTCTGCGCGTGGGTGATCGATAAATGAAAAGAATGGGATGTGGACGGAACTTGATTTGGGCGTTGCACAAGAAAAAATGTCAGAACATCATGATATCAACACAGTATTATTTTTTCTACTAGATATCTACCCTCTAGAGATAAAAGAGTCCCTACGTATCGTACCTTACCTATGGCACGCTCAGATTTGGCTTGATGACCTTTAAAATTGTTAAGACAAATAAATATAATACGAAGAATAATTTTATTATTGTTGTCTTAGTTTTAACGACCATAGGTATTTTTTTATCATCGGACTGAGTCTGCATTCTAATGAATGGCCGGCCGGTTGAGGCGAGAAAGCGAGGCCAGACGCCAGATGATGGTCGATGTATGTTGTAAAAAAGAAGATGATGGCAATGCATGTGGGATTACTCCTGATGGGGGTCGGATAAAACATTACAATCAAATAATAATAATGCTATGTCCTATTACTAGCTGCAATATTATTGTGAACTAACATTGCTATTATCAAAAATGGTCCACCCTGTACACTTAATCCGATACAGCAGCCAGAATTTGGTGCGAATTGCAAAAGGTTCTTCGTATTTTCATTTTCATGCCTCGAGAAAAATTCAGCGTGTTCCCTCCTTAGTTGTGGGTTCGAATATCCCGAAAGCGCGTATGCTACATGGTGGAAGCAACAACTTTTATGACCCTTCTCCTCCTCCCATCCTATTTGACATGGTCCTAAGTAATGATTGGACCAGTGCGCTCAAGCGAGTGAAAAGCCATCCGCACGAGGCTTCATATCGACATCCTCGTGGTTGGACACCACTGCATTGCGCCGTTGAGGTGGGTGCACCATTGGAATTCGTGCAAGCAGTTGTAGAAGCATTTCCAAAGGGACTAAAATTGAAGGATTGGAAAGGGAGGAGTGCAGAGGAAGTTGCGTTGTATAATGAGACAAGGGATTATTTGAAACAAGTCAATAAACCATCTGAAAATGTGAGCAATATTGATTATTTGCCATCAGAAAAGTCTGTAATAATGGAAACAGCAACATCAGATGGTGTTAAACTGCATGCTATTGCACCACAAATAGAAAAAATATCTACGGAATTGCTGAGTATGGAAAAGACTTGCCGTTCGTTGCGCAAGGAATTAGATGGATTAATTGAGGTAGTGAAGCAAAAGTAGT
This sequence comes from Conticribra guillardii, assembly GCA_036939335.1. Lineage (NCBI taxonomy): Eukaryota > Bacillariophyta > Thalassiosirophyceae > Thalassiosirales > Thalassiosiraceae > Conticribra > Conticribra guillardii. Next base: position 12,452 of record JALLAR010000237.1, read on the forward strand.
AGTGACAATTCAGTTTTATTGCTGCTAGAATTATTTCTCTGGAACATTTTTTGCTGAAATTCAACCCCCTCATTAAGTAATAGTAATTACATTTTTTTAGTAATTTATCACGTGCCTGGAGATGGCAATCTCGACCTGAACATAGACCAACCAAACGAAAAAAACATTACAATAGAGCTTCCAAATCCAACTCAACAGCTGATGTCGGATAGTTGATATCAAAATTGGCCAAAACATCAGGATGCAGGATTCCGAAAGTTCCAATCACAACCCTCTCTCCTCCCTTGGGACTGGTCAATAAAATCTCTGCTGCCCTTCCAGGGAAATATGTTCCAGCGACATCACTTCCACCCTCCTTCAGTTCTCGGATGGTGTAGTACCAGCCTTCCTTACAATGGACCAGTTTCTCTGTTTTGTTTCCTGACAATGATACATACTCTTCCTCTGGAGCCACCTCACTCAAAGTCATGATCCTGTCAACTAATCCATGAATGATCTCAAATCCAGATGTGGGCCCAGCATAGGTGGCACATACCCTCCTTGCATTCATTGCTCCTACAACCGTCTCTGTCATCACATGTTTATCATCCGCCAACACCACATCGCTAATCTCGAACAATTTGAACCCTCCCATGAAAGACATACTCTTATTGTGCTGCAGTGTTTTCAACAAACCAGGAAGCAAAGTTGTGCGCACGACTTGATACTCCACATTGGCAGGATTACTCAAACTCACTGCCTGTGTCACAGGACGTCCCAATGCAGTAAAATTGTCCTTGATCGAGCAGAGTCCATGAGTCAACACTTCAATGTATCCGGCACGACCAATTTCTTCCCGAAGCAAATCACCCAATTTGTTCAAAGGCTGCTCTCCTCCCACGGTACAAGTCTGGGGCACCGTTTTGACAATGTTGTTGTATCCGTAGGCAATGCCAATGTCTTCAGCAATATCAACAGCGTGGAGGATATCCGAGCGTGTGGCAGGGACAGTGACTTCGATAATGGGCCCTTCCTCATCGGTACCTGGGAGAATGCGTGCTGGTCCCAATTGAATTTTGTTGCAGAGTGTTGCCATGGGTTCGGGGTCTACATCAATTCCGATGAGACTGTTGACAAATTTGACAGAGGCAGTTTCTTTTCGGGTGTACATTTTGGGAGTGACGTATGACTTGACAACATTTTGGTCGTCGTCAACGAAGTTGATGGTCACAGGTTCCACAGAAAAAGGGACGGCTGCATACTCTGAGAACATGGCAACGACAGTATCAAGCACAATGTTGGCTTTGGTGAGATCTGTCGCGGTACATTCAATGAAGACATTCTTGGTGTCCAATGTAATGCGAGACTTGGAGCCATTGATAATTGGCGGAAGAGACATGACGGTTCCCTCAGAATCCAGCACCACAGGATACAATGGAGAGTTTTTGATGATAGGAACAAAAGGTTTGAGATGCTTGCAAGTAGCATCGGTTTCGTAATGTTCCATCAAGGAAGCACCATCAAACTCCCTGCATTCGTCAGTATGAGTCAAGGGGACGAACTTGATATCCTGTGGAGGACGTGCATCATACACGAAAGGGCCTACAACCGAATCTAAATCATGTGTCCCAATAGCTACCAACGTACGGTTCCTACACAGGTTGCGGTGGAGCTGATCTTGCAACTCAATGAACGACTGGTAACGAGCTGGGTCAAAAGTCACGTCTCTCAAAATAGCACAAACTACAAAGGGACGGATAGTGGAGGTACTAGACTGAATCACCGTCATGGTCGAACTCTTTTCGTCGCTCGCTTTCAAAATGTCATAAGTCGGTGCTTCCATATCCCCCAAAAAGATACGAAGCGACCGACTAATACCCTCAATACAGAGCAAATCATATCGATTGGCGGGTACATCGATTTTGTAAATGACTTCTTTGGAAAGTGACGCGATTTGAACCTTGCTCAATTTGACGGTGGAGGATTTAGTGGCCTCCTCGAGTTCCGATGTGATTTCATCGAGTTCGACTCCAAATTCGAAGCATAGTTCGTCGAATTCTTCGTCTGTGTAGGTGCGCCCGATGTGGGCGAAGAGAGCGGCTCGTTCAACGTTTACGGTCGGCATTGTTTGTTATTTTTTGACTTGAATTTGTTCAATCCCCAACTGTACTATGGTCGTCTTGTCTGCTTGTGGTGTGAGATTGTTGAGCGCTTTGCTTGTTTTTTTATTGTGATGGAGTTTGTGTTGCATCATAAAAAATGAATAGATTCTCTAGAGGATACTATTCCAACGTTTAATTGCATGAGACCGCAAATCCCTTCCACCTGTAAGAGTACTTCCTCTGTTACAAATCATATTTTGATTCTACCCAAACGTACATACATAGCACATCCATCTCCATTCGGCCACGTACTAGACAGATACATCGGTACGTACTAGTATTCCTACAGGTAGCGGTACCTGTCTACGATTGAGTGACGTGGACGCAGGATAATTAGGAGTATTTTTTATTTTGAGGGAGGTGTCATCGGCGCGATCGATGGTGGACCGAGAGCCAAAGAAAAATAATTACTTATCATCTTTTTTGTCGTTGTCTTCGATTCGTAGCGGACCCAACAACTTCACAAGCGGAAATTATTGTTCGGCAAGATGGATTCTTATTTCGGAGCAATGGAAAGCCTTGGCGAGGCCATCATTAACTGGTCTGATCCCAGCGGCAACTTCAGGGCCGATAGGGAGGTAAGATGCGTGCGAAGGGGGTGGTGTCGGTTGTCTTCTGTCGTTTCCCTGCGGCGTTGTGCTATAATGATTGAAACTTGCCTGCTCACTGATGCTCTCTTTTTGCCACGCCTGTTATTGTCATTGACAAATTCTTCATTGAACGCAAAACGCAACAAAATAGGGATGGTGGCTCTGTGACTTCAAAAGTGCCATCACCGTGGCGTTTATCTACCTCGCCTTCGTAATAGTCGGATCTTCCGTTATGAAAGCCCTCCCCGCCATGGACCCTTACCCCATCAAATTCCTTTACAACGTCTCGCAAATCTTCCTTTGTGCGTACATGACAGTAGAGGCTGGGTTCCTCGCGTACAGACACGGATACACCGCCATCCCATGCAATGACTTCCTCGTGAAAGACCCACCCCTCGAAAACCTTCTCTGGCTTTTCTACATCTCCAAGGTGTGGGACTTCTGGGACACAATCTTCATTGTATTGGGAAAGAAATGGCGTCAGCTTTCTTTTTTGCATGTCTACCATCACTTCACTATTTTTCTCTTCTACTGGCTCAATGCCAATGTCATGTATGATGGTGATATCTTCCTCACCATTTTGCTCAATGGATTCATTCACACTGTGATGTACACATATTACTTCATCTGCATGCACACCAAAGACAAAAAGACTGGAAAATCGCTTCCCATCTGGTGGAAGTCCTCTCTTACCTCATTGCAGCTTGTTCAATTTACCTTGATGATGGGACAGTCAGCATATCTTGTATTCCACGGGTGTGAAAAGTTGTCACTCAGGGTTACACTTGTGTACTTTGTTTACATTTTGACCCTTTTCTTCCTCTTTGCCCAATTCTTTGTTCAGTCTTACATGACACCCAAGAAGAAGAAGACTGCATAAATTATAAGAGTGAATGAAATCCGTGCATAATTCACCACAACTGGGAATGGAAACATCTCTGGAGTTAGTTCTGTGACTTCGAAAAGGGAAATTTGAACGCACAACTTATCGATGACTGAGAGAGGTTTCACAGGATGAAAATATTAATAATATGATTTTTTGCTACGAATGAGTCCACTCAGTTTCTGCTTAATACACCTATGTACTGCGAGCAAGATCAATTTCCCTTTTAACGTGGACCAAGACCACCAAAATTGGCTCACCTTAATCATTTCTCATCTTCTATCATAATCCATAGGAGTACTCCTCTAGAGGTAGCACTTAGTTCACTTGATTTGCCCAGAATGCTCAAAACTACCCTTATGTTGAAACCATCAAGAAATAACATCTCTTAGTACAGGTAGGTAGTAGTGCCAGATCAACGATGCACCAAATGAAGATTTCAATTAAACCAGTATTATTTTATCATACATGCCAACCTTATTAGAGCACTGCTTAAAAGATAGAGTAACTAACAACAAGTCAGGTGGCACATACGACATACGCATTGCACTGAGACTGTTTCTTGGCAATGAGTTTCTTTGGTGAATGATCACAAATCGCTTCATGATAATAACAATGGTTTTTTAGCTGTCCCCAAAGATTTCCCAAATTACCCCTCTCTATCTTTACACAAGGCACTCCCTTGCGCAGTGCAAAAAATAAATGGAATCCAAGAAATTTGACTCCTTTCCGAATCTTCATAAGCAGAAAATATTCAACCAAACTCAACTAAGACCACTTAAAAAGCAAGCTGATGACGACCCCGGTTCATAGCAAGCCCAAACTTAGACTTGGAAATCTTTGCTTTCATATCTTCGGGGATTTCCGCCGCCAAAGTGACCGCACTTTTTCCAAGAAGATCTAAGGTAACAAATGCCAAAATTGGGCTGAGATCCAAACCAAAGATTGGTGGGATAATTCCTCGGAAGAGGTTGAGGTAGGGATCCGTAATTTGGAATACAGGCTGCAGAATTGCGATGCCCTGCGCCTGGGGGAACCAACTGAGCAAGATACGTCCCGTGATGACGGTGTTGTAAATCGAGATAAAGTTTCCGAACCCTCCAACAATTACTTGTTCAGCAATTCCATTTCCGGGAATTGCCATGGCAAGGGGATGGCGGTCTCCATTCGAGGCGATTGCTGAACGCTGTTTGGCGAGGGCAAGGTCAATGTTGCGGCGGCGGTGGAATGCCACATCGGAGGAGGGAGTGGACCTTCCAAGATCGGCGAGGGAGCGTACCTGAGATGTTCCTGGTAGGAAGATAGATGCGGATGCGAAAGGGATGGCTGTTGCCACTGCGGCGATGATGAGGATTAAGGTGGAAGGGCGAATCATGGTTCAATCTATGTAGCCTTGAAGAGAGGGAATTATGGATAAGAGTTTAGTAGTAGTCTTACTAGTTAGTAGATATGGTAGTGCTTTGGGACAGTGACTGTGTTGAGGTTTCAAGGATTCAGCGTCAGCCAGCGCGCGGCTTGCATGATGTGTTAAATTTTTGTTGATAAGGACCGTTTCACATGCAAAGGTATTTAAATTTGTTTTATGATGTGTTTTCTATCTAGAGTACCAAACTACCTCAACAAGCTCCTTTGAATGCAGAAAATTTGAATTTGAATTTAAATTTAATAATGGTGCTGGTGTTGTTGAAATAAGCAACATAGCAAATAGAACTTGGAAGCACGTTGGAAGTGACGTGAGCAATGCAATAATAATTTCAGCACATGAAAATCACAATATTGCAAAGATTATCCCATGCCTATGATATTTTTAATATATTTGAAATTATTGAGATTGAGATCAAGCAGAGAGGAAAGAAGTGTAGTGTGGGAGGCTTTGATTAAGATGAAGGCATGGTATAATTTGGATATAGTTTAGTATCTTTTTGAGATGGTTAAGTATTACTATGGTTATGGAAGAAAGAGAGCTGGCAAAATAAGCAGTGACAGTGAGTCATTAAAATTCAAAAATAGATTACAAGATTCAACTTGCAAAGAACACCAAAGTAACACAAAGCCCACCATCTCCACCCTCACTAAAGTTGAATCCCCCATTGTCCCTTTCGATACTAAATGTATTAGGAATTGGGCCATGGAAGAAAGAATCCAGGGTGTGAGGTGTGAATAATGTGATGATCGTGGTTATGGATCACTGGGGCTCAAATTATGGATATTGGATGAATCCCCGTAATAGCCATATTCTCAAGTGTCAAGATAATTGGCAGACCAAAGAAAGGAGTGGGGGGTGATTAACATTGAGAAGTGGATGCACTGTGTGTTGTCAAGAAGTGGCAACATGAGGTCTGTTGGAGAGTTGGCCATTGGATCATCGTTGTTGGAGGCATATGTCTGAAATGCATTGATGGGATGGGGGAGTTTTTTACTGTTATTTAAAATTATTAGACTAGAGGCATATCTAGTGCCAGTGGATGATTGCTTTTGAAAGAAGGAAGTTCTTGCTGGTGCCAAATCATGTTGTTCATGTGATGATGGTCATAGACGATGTAATGGATGATGAGAAGAAAGACGCAGAGGAGATTGCTCATTAGAATGAATAGAAGAGTCTCTGGAGGATAGTTGGGATCTATCTCAACAACAACAATAAGAGCAGTAGCATTTTTGCAACATTCTCAAGTTTTGACTAAGTTGAGAGGCTACACTGATGAAGCCTGCCCCTGCCACCACGCCAGAAAAAACTTCAATGCACTCCTTATACTACATATTCAATTAACTGTATGAATAGGTCAGTCGAGGTGTGGTGTTATGGTAGTGAAAAATTAAGTGTCTTACTCATGGCACCATATATGTAATCTAAGAATGTTGTAGTGGCTCAAATACAGCAACGAGTATTGTGTCTCAAATAACGGACTAAAAGATGGATAGACAAGATTCATATTATGTACGAAAGTGGCGGTAGACGTAAGTTAGGAAATATGGTAAAAACTAATTTGTCTGTAATCGATACAATTCTTCTGCTTAGAAGTTCAACTGATATGTATTTTAAAAAGTTCTGACAGTATTATTAAACGAGTGATGATAATTTAAGACTGTTCAGCCAAAAAACACACATGTTGACATACAGACGAGCTGAAAACGTACGAAAAAATCCTTCGAGAATAAAATATTCAACTTTCATGTATGAATATATATTTGTTCAGGAGAATCTGAGCTTTCTGAAAATATGTCATTCAATTATGCTCAGTCAATCCATTGAGGCAATATTTTCCGCCAAAGTTCATGGTTGAGGTGTTGGGATAGTGGATCCCGTCCCGGAGGACGCCTGGATACGCAATACGTTTTTACATAGTAGGACTAAAAAAATCGTGCGCATGCGCAATTTTTCTCAAAAATCTTTGATCTTGATTTTTGCAAAAAAAAAATCAAAATGACGTCTGCCCGATCGCAAAACCCTAATGGGTTTTCTTAACCTGTGTGGTTTACGGCTGAACAGTCTTATTTAGCCGTAACACAATATTACTAATCTTGCATAGGTGAATCTTTTAATGTATTTGTACGACATATTGTAATCGTGAAATCCATCACATATGCAGAGGAGCTTGAGATAATTGAGTAGTAATATTATTTGTGAGTCCACTTGAAGAAGTAAAGTTATCGTTGTAAAAGAACCTTGTGTAGTACCGTTTGAATGTAGTATGGTAAATGCTGTTAAAGACAAAAAATGCATCCAGGGAAATTATTGTAAAACAGAAAGATGGATAAATGAGCAGCACAGTTAGTTTGACTTTTAACACCACCATGGTGAAAAAGGCATCCCTGTGGGTGGTAATGGTGTGATGGGTGAATGGTGTGCCACTGGGGGATTTTTTTTTAGAATGGTATGCAAAATGGCAAGAAAAACTTGTTCCCCTCTGCTGATGGGCAGGCTGATGCACTTTGAGAACAATTTCTTATGAAAGTTGTGGACAATTTTCTAGTACTAGCAGATGCTTTCTATGTGATTTCTGAAAAGAATCTTGTTTGTTCTAATGTAATCATTTTATCATTGAATATTTTGAGCCTGAAACAGTATGGATTCATAGTTTAGTACTGATAGAAAGAAATTTTTTGTTTGTTTCAAAGAAAAGCAACCATTCACTTTAGTCTGCTGTAATACATTTATTGATTGTTGTTTTTTATTTTGTTCCTCAAACAATACAGATTTATAGTTTGTTGAGCAGTGAAGTATTATGAAAATTGTGGACAACTTTCTAGCAGTAGTAGATGCTATGTAATTTCCAGAAAGAATCTTGTTTGCTCCAATAAAATCAGTATCATTGAATAATTTGAGCCTGAAACAGATGCTAGATTCATAGTTTACTCATAGAATGAAACATTTTGATTGTTTCAAAGAAAGGAGGCAACCATTCAATTTAGTGTAATGTACTAAAATTATTGATTATTGTTTGATATTTTGTTTCCTAAACAATAAATATTCCTAGTTTGCAAATATTGTTTTCCCATAAGGTATATGAATAGGTCTGAGCCTTTGGAATGGAGTATTGACATTGAGTATTGTCACTGGGCCAATATACCAATATTTTTGGTTGTGTGAGGCTGCAGCCCATCACACAGAGGACCAATCTTATTTCCAAGGTTACAAAGCATTTCCATTAGGTCTATTAATGACTGGCATTCAATTTCATATGTCCATTTGGGGTGGTTCATGAGGAAAAAGAATAATGGCACACATGATGCTCTACTAGGTAAAAATATGGTAAAAACAATGTTGTAGGTGGTAATGAGTGTGCTGAGTAAAAAATAATATAGCAATCCATGGCCCGAGCAGATATTGTCTTCCCATAAGGTATTTCAATTTGGTCTACAATGCTATCCAAAAAACCAAATTGTGTTTTGTTACTTTTCCTCCTTGTTCCTTGATTGCTCATTTTGTTCTTCCTACTTTAATTCAATTTCAATAACAAATGGTGATTCATTTTCCTCATGAACCAACCTAAATGGCCACATAAAAATAAATCACAAACATAAATAGATATCAGTGGAATGTTTTGTAACCTTGGGAACCAGAGTGGTGGACCATTACTTGGACTGCAGCCTCACAAATCAACCCTTTTTGAAAAATTGGCAATCTCTCACCAAAGAGGTCCATTCAATGAAAAAGTTGGCATATGGCCAATATTCAATGTAAACACTCCATTCCAAAGGCTCAGACACATTCATATACCTTACGGGAATACAATATCTGTCTGAGCCATGAATTGGTTCTCTTTTTTTCATGGCACACACATAACCCCCTACAACATTGTTGTTGCCATAATTTTACCTAGTCCAGCATCATGTGTACAAACATTCTTACTCCTCATGAACCACCATAAATGGTCACGTAAAAATGAAACACAAACATAAATAAACATAATTAGAATGATTTGTAACCTTGGGAACCAGATTGGAGGACATTTATTTGGGCTGCAACCCCACACATAAACCATTTAAGAAAAAGGGGCATTCTCTCACAAAACAGGTCCAGCCCATGAAAAAGATCGCACAGTGCCAATATTCAATGTAACCACTCCATTCCAACAGCTCAGACACATTCCTCATATACCTTATGGGAAGACATTATCTGCCTGAGACATGGATTGATGCCCTATCTTTTACTTGGGACACACATAACCACCTACAACCTTGTTTTTGCCATAATTT
>JALLAR010000238.1:0-18988 GCA_036939335.1 Conticribra guillardii
ATTATTATTATTTCTTGTATGGATGGTGTCTACTACATCATACTACTCTCTGTATTACTTGAGCAAGACATGATTATTACTATTTCTTGCATGGAAGGTGTATACTACAACATCATACTCTCTTTAGAGAGTAGTGGGTATGACACAATAACAATCAAAGTGAAAGAGATAACAATTCTAGGAGCCCCTTGGAAGTATGGCCGAAATGATTCCTTCACGCAATAATTCATCGTGTGATAATACGAAGAGCATTCGCTTCATGGAAGACAATGAATGCAAGAAGAAAGTTAGCTTCGTGGCAGATGAAGAATGCCACCCAGAAGCGCGCCCGATATTGATCATATTGCGAGCACCGACGGAGAAAGCGACATCAACGACAGAGAAAGCGATATTGATGATATTCATCACACAATTTCAACTGGGGTTCCTGTACCTAGTGTAAACAGGTCAGAATTGATGTTGCGAAAATGGGCGTTATTCTTCCATAGCCACCAGTATCGCGTATTGTCTCTACTTTTCGGGCCAATGATGTGCTTCTTTTTTATATCGTGAGTTCGCCTTGATACGCAATTACCAGATAATGATTTTTCACTATTTATCTCACGATCTCACCAAATTCACAAAATTTACACTGCCATGCTATAATATGAACCAGAATGTGAGGAAACTTGTTATTTATGTTGAAGAAACATTTTCAACTGCGATTTCATTTCTCACTGCATTATTTATTTCATTTCTCACTGCATTATTTCTTTCACTCTAAAAGGCGAGTCGAGGCTTTCAATATTGAAGGAGGCGCACTGAAAAATCAGCACAATACATTTCATTTAGAACTGAATACCGCTTTTTGGTGTGAAGTTGCATGGTATTGCGGAATGACCCTTGAATTACTTTTGGTAACGATTTTTTTTTGGAGACAAAGTGAAAAACCAGGATCTGGATCACAAATGATTGCATCGGCATGGGGTATTTTGATAAATATTCTATGCCTTCTACTTTTGCTCTTTGCTGAATGGGAAAGATGCTGTCCGTTGCCAGCCTACCCATCATACCGGACAAAAGTGGGGGTGATGAAGACGCAGATTGCTGTGCTGCATTTGGAACTCGCACTTCTGGTGGTATAGGAAGAATCGAACCTTTCACCTGCCTAATAGCTCTGTCAACGTCGCGTTTTCTTTTCGCTGGATGCGTGATGAAATATTTTGGCAAGAAATCAAGTGAAGATGCTCATCATCACGGCCACTCTGATGAGCATCATGGCCACCACGGACCCGATCCTGTGACAAAAGTTCGAGACCTCTGGTTGGCCGCCATCGGGATGCATAGGTAAGTTTCATGAAGGCATTTGCATAGATGAAACACTTTTCCAATAATTCTTGCAGAATTTGATCCAAGTTCACATAACATTTCTTTTCTCCACATATGGTGTAAATACCATAGTGACATAGCAAGAAATCATGGCATATTTTCCGGGGAATTTCTGGAATGCATGCTAGGTATCTTCATGGCAGATGGGATGGAAGAGTTGTCAAAATCAAAACCTTCTGCTATGAATTCGGCAGAAGATGATGATGAAGACATGTCACAAGATGATGCTGCACAGGTCATTCAAGCACTATCTGGTGGAAGTGGTACAAACAAGTCACAAGGCTCGAATGACTTCCTCGTCAATTACGATGAATTCTTATACCCAAGTGCACGTCTTGTCCGCCGAATGCGTAGGTGCGAAAGACGAATGGTACCATATCTGGATGAGTGGATGCTTGTTGATGCAGTACTTACAAGCCACGAGTTGGTCCTCTTTGAAGTTCCCGATGATGAATTGGACCTTGGGTCAGTGACAGACAAGGACATTTCTCAAAATGGATGCAAAGGCATGCGGTTATGTGATGTTGCGAAAGGACGCAAGATTGTGAGTCAATTTGACCTCAATGACGTAGACTTCGTCGGTATTGATCGTCAACGTGCTATTCCAGGCGATGGAGATGTTGGTGACATTGAAGAAAATTGCGAAATTGATTTAGAGTTTTGGCAAGGCGGCACTAGTTGTGAAAGTTATGAAGTTCTAGAAATGAACAAGCGTTGGGAGCATGTTGACAAAGATAGATTGAAGATCCATGTTTTTTCATCTGGTACACTTTATTTACGTTTCGTGGTTGATCTTAAGGATTTGGAGAGTAAAAACTTGGCCACATACAATGATGCAGCGTCTGAAGGGAAAGGATTGGTTTTGTGGGTTAGGACTATTGCAAGGTGCGACCTAATGCTCATTATTCTATCTTCGTATAAAGATTTTTATCACGTCAGCATAATTTCACTCGATTTCGTATAATTTCATAACCGACTTGTTCCTTCTCTTTCAATAATAAACTTGGACAGGATTCGAGGGACTGAAAATTTGAAGCAACATTTGCCTAATTTTGGCAGTGGTGGCGTTGACGAGCTTCAAAACTTTATCGTACTATGTGACCGAGATTATGATCAGAACGAGAGGGGAACAAGGAAGCTGCGTGCTAGGACGAGTAGGTTGAGCATAGCACCGAGACGATCTGGAAGGAGGAGCATGGGATGGGAAGTGTAGCAGAATAACACTTGAAAACGAGAGATGTAGCATATCGTTCATGGTAGAGGAGATCTAATCTTATAGCAAACATACTCGCGAGCCGTGGTAGGTGTGGACTTGTGCACGCCAGTCCACACTCCACAGGCGAAGACAGATCAATATTGGGATTGATCTGCACTGCATATCACGATGTAGCACTATTTAACTGAATAGTCTTTATTACAAATAATATGAATAATTGTATTGTCCCATCAAACCAATACAATAAAAAAGACTCATGCTATCACATCAGGATACTTTCTACTTTGTCCTTTTCTTCGTCAAAGCAATAATTCTGGAAATCTGGAGTCATTTGATAATCCTTCCAAATGTTCCACTGTTGTTGATTAAGTCACATTATTGGCACAGTAATCATCGCCAAGAAGCACGTGGTGTGATGCTTCAGGCCGCATCATTGACAATATGTTGTATCGTGGTGTGCTACTATGCATCAAAGAAGATGAAATCATGAGCTGCCTAGTTTCTGACAACCTGCTTTTCGTCCAAACCCATTTTCGCCAATTAGAAAATGCAATAGCGAATAATGATATTGATCTTTTGGGTAGGTAACCTGCAATGGACATTAATACTGCATCGGGAAGATCAAGAATGTTTAGACCCCTTTCTGAGATAATGCGCTTAACCATTTTTCATCTCTTATTTTTCTGGCGCATTCCGTTGCTAATTTTTACTATGAAAGAATGTAAACGGCATGTCTTTCTCGCATGGGCGACATGCAAAAATATAATTAATTATAAAATACAGTTGAGAACCATCAGTTCTTACAATGTCTTTTAACGTTGCGTGCAAATTATGCTGTTGAAACAGTTCAAAAAGGATTCCAACTAGATATTGTCATAATGGTTTCGCCAATGAAAAATTTAGGAACACCTTTCTTATTTTGAAAGTAATGCCAAGCTTGAGAACGATTGGTTCTCGCAAATGCCATATTGCCATGACAACAAAAAGATAATACACTATGTGAAGGATCAGGATATCTCTTCGGCACGGCAACCATATTCGAAAACATTGGCATGCCCTCTCCACTGTCTTAAGAAGCAACAGCATTGCTTGGACTCGCAATTTTTAATTGTCACTTATCTGAGTTTTTATGTTTTGGTATCACATATCACATCAAATGAGTTTTTAAAATTAATAATGCTTTCCGGTCGAGTATCGTTGAACGCTTTCCTTCGCGAAACAAAATATTGTGAGCAATGTCAGAACACATATTAATCCACCTCTTCTTTCCTAACAAATCTGTATCATGTGGTACATCCTCATAGTAAAGAATAAACGGTTCGGAAATCTCAGCAATTCAATGAATGCGTTGAAATGCATCCCGACCTAATAATTTACCGAAATCACGCTTCCAAAGTAATGTTTCACGTGGAGTCGCCCCCCGTAAAACCAGACTTTTTGGCAGCATCCAAAGTCTCCTCCTTGAACTTGACGCCCACTTTAATCCACTCCAAAAACACCACCGCCTCCGCCGTCGACATGCCAAACATATTCGCGAATGCCGGCGCCGAAACTCCCTCACCCGCATCCTTATTCGCATTCGCTAACATATCCGCAATTTTCTGCGCATTCTCTTCGGTAGATAATCCATACTTTATTCGGATCCTATCAAACTCTTGCTTGTGGAGCTCGTACGATTCGGCTTGGGCAATGTCGGCGGCTATTACCTTGCAGCGTTTCTTGTGCGATTTCCAATCGGAGACTTGATGGTCTCTGCAGCAGTACCATATTGCTTTGCATTGTTGGCATCGTTTGGATGCGGGTTCTTCGCAGACTGCGCAGTTTTGGTTGTGGTTGTCATCGGCGGACGACATGGTTTATGGGCATGGTGGTCGGGATGGTATTATGCTTTCTGTTTTGTGTGATGATGATGTTGTATGCTCAAAAACAACAACGACGACTGACAGACGAGAGGATTCATCTGGATTCATTGATGACAGTTTATGATACTACACAAAAGTGTCAACTAAGGTCAACTCTAGATACTTCATCTGGATCATAGTATCTACGATATCATTTCTGCGAATCCGACATTAAAAATAATAGAGTATCGCAGATGACATCTTTATGGTATCCAGTGCTTCCTACTCTAGCACAACAACTTATGAAGAGTGATAAAAAGAAATCGCATTATTAATTCAATGCACCATCATTACAATACTGCAAATAAAAGATATTGTCAGTATGCAGGTTCTATCTCTAGAGAGACGTACTCCTAGCAGGTTTAAATTATAACATTATAATTAACCATCAGATTTCTTTTCTCAACTCATCATACTGCATAATAAGCCTCCCATATTCCAATGTCTTCTCCAAATCCAGTTAATTGATAAAAAGCATGTATTGTCATGATGCTACAACATATATATGATCCACAAACGCCAAGATCTCAAATCAAAGATTGCAGTCTTCTTTAGCCTTAGGACTAAGCTCCGTCACATCCACACTCATCCTCTCCGATGAATACTCCACCGGTGGCTCCTTCCCACACCTTAAAAACAAATACGCCACCTCAATATCCTTCGTCATTGGAATAATCAATTGACGATAAATACATTCAATAATTCCAGGATCAACCTTCCCCTTAATCTTTTGAGCGCTCACATCGCAATTCTTTGAATTTTGCACCGCTTCCACTGCCGCCACCACCGCTGCAGCTGCCGCCGCCGCAATAATGGCAGTGGAGTTATCCTCTCCATTCTTAGTGGTGGGAAGACTCGACAAAATGGGTTCCCTCCCGTATGTTCCCGCCTTGAGCATCGCACGATTCAACACCTGCTCTTCCACCTTTTCATTGGTCAATAATTTCATTACTCCTTCGGCATCATTGGCATCCACCAATTGTTGGAATCCCTCTGGATTGGACCGGTATTTACTTTCTGCGACAAATTTTCCGAAATGAATCCGTTTACTCAACGCTTGCAATGCGGCAATATCGGAAATGACAGTGGAACCATACTGTTCGTCATCCCCTTGGTTGGAAATGGCGGGGACAATGACGGATAAATATTTTTGATAGAGGATTTTATTCCAGTTGAGGGCGTTGATGGCGGGGTCATCGGAGAGGAGTTCGGGGTAGTCGAGTTCGGAGAGGGAGTTGGTGCGGATGGGGAGGCGGTCGGGGAAGAAGGCGTGTTCTTCGGGGGCTTCGTAGCGGCGAACGACACTGTGGAGGTTTTCCTGTGTGTTGTGCAGTTGTTACAATATGATAATGAATAATGCATGTGTTAGGAATGCACAGTGCACAGCTCGATAACGAAAACAGTGGATGCAACGACCATATTGTAATAATAGTATAGACAATCAATTGAAGAAACAATCCAAATTCCAGCTACACACAATACATACCGTTCCGATCAGCATGAAATCCAAAAAGCTCAAATCTTCCTCTTTCTCCCCCTCCCTTGTCCGACTCCCCGGCGGAACACCCAATCCAGGCACGCCTCCCACCTCATAGACAATACCATTCTGTCGAAACTGCGATCGTTCAATCAAGGCAAAGATGATGGTTTCTTCTTGACGTATGAGAGTCGAGCGGATGTAGTCCAGAGAGAGGAGATCGCGGGTGGTGATGTTGTCGTCGTTATCATCTTTGGTGGTGGTTGCCGAAATGGCTGTGGAGGAATGTTGTTGTTGTTGCCATCGCCGTGAGGACCATTGCAGGAGGTTCTTCTTGTTGTTGTTGCTGTTCGCCATGGAGGAGGTGGTGGTGGAAGGATGGTGGATTGTGGGGATGCCTGTGCCAAATGCGTCGCATTGAGAGGCGGTGGATAGTAGGCTGGTTATGACAAGGAGGGTTGGGCGGAACATGGGTTTCGTCCTTGTCATTGTCGTTGAAATATTTTTTTATGTCGGCTTTTTTTTGAAGTGCGTCTTTGATCTATGTACCTATGTAGCTAGAGAGTATGATGTAGGTATCGTATTATTTACTCTACCTAGAGGTAGTACGATATCGTACGATACCATAATATCGCCCTTGATCTTGGAAGATTTCCTCAAAAATGACAGACAGACGGTAGACGAATCTTCGCTTACTCAAACTCGACGACCCCACCATGACACAACATCATTCATGCACTTCGCTCTCACAACTGAATGATTGCAGGAAATAAATACTGCCATTAAATACACAAATCGCATTATCTCGCCACCGACCATGTCGCTCCTCGCCCTATCTCCCGAAACAGCCCTCCTCAAACAAAAACTCGAAACCTTCGTCAACGAACGATGCATACCCGCCGAAAAAGAATACCAAGCCCACATTGACCAATTCTCCGGTCCCGACCGATGGACCTCCGCCGCAGTCCCACCCATCATGGCCACACTCCAGAAAGAGGCGCAATCTCTTGGCTTTTGGAATTTATTCTTGCCTCATGCCATTCCCGACGCCTTGCTGCACGAAATGAAGGGTGCCACTACTCATACTAATGATAGTATACCCGTGGCACCCTCCAGGTATCTCTCCAATCGCGAATACGGCATATTTTGCGAAGTCATGGGTCGATCCTCCCTGGCGCCCGAAGCATGCAATTGCTCCGCTCCCGATACCGGCAACATGGAAGTCCTACTAAAGCACGGATCGCCCACGCAACAATCCAAATATTTAATTCCGCTCCTCCAGGGAATTACAAGAAGCACATTTCTAATGACCGAACCTGATGTAGCCTCATCGGATGCACGCAATTTAGAAACAAAATTGACAAAAATCATTGATGAAAGTAATGGACGTATTCGATATGTATTGAATGGAAAGAAGTGGTGGAGTACGGGAGCAATGGATCCACGGTGTAAGGTTGCACTGGTAGTTTGCAAAATGGATTATAGTCATCCATCGTGTGCTGCAGAACTTGAAGCGAATCCACCTAAGCAGCGTGGACATCAGACTGTTGTCATTATTCCAATGCCACATCCTTGTATCAAATGTGTACGTCCACTGACTGTATTCGGTTATGATGATGCTCCACACGGTCATTCAGAGGTGCACCTCAACAATATAGAGTTGGACGAATCTGCCGTAATTTTAGGTGAGGGACGAGGATTCGAAATAGCACAAAGTCGTCTTGGTCCAGGGAGGATCCATCACTGTATGAGAGCAATTGGACTAGCGGCACGTTGTTATGAGTTAATGTTGGAACGGACAATGCAGCGTCAAACGTTTGGCAAGTTTTTACATGAGCATGGGTCCTGTCAAGAAATGATTGCTGACTCACGAAGTGATCTTGAGGCTGCAAGATTGTTGACATTGGCATGTGCGGATGATATTGATCAGCTTGGTGCCAAGGGAGCGAGGGATAAGATTGCTATGATCAAGGTGTCCGTGCCAGAATTCACGAGTAGAGTGGTTGATAGAGCTGTGCAAATTTTCGGAGGTGCTGGTGTATCCTCTGATTTTCCATTGGCTCGTGCTTTGGTAGGTTTGCGCACTCTCCGAATTGCCGATGGGCCTGATGCCGTGCATAAAGTTACACTGGCAAAGTTGGAGCTAAGGAAGGCGAAAAAGCGTATGCTATCTAAGATTTAACTGCAAGCATTAGTCTTCGTAGTCTATTCTTTCAATGAAATATCAACTTCAAAGTCGCACCCATTGACAAATGCATTGACTACCCTCCGTCAGCCTACGATCCAACCAACCAACCAACGCATCCACCGCAAGGCCATTGCCAGCATCGACAACATCAGCGTTCACATCAACGTCAAGAAGAGGAATATCTATCTAAATTGGCCGCTCGTCGAATTCAAACAATCGATGACAATCATCACAATGAAGACCGCCACAAACGACAGCAGCAAAAAGTCACGACAATACCAACACAACCATCAAATCAAGACAGCATTCCACTTCCACTTCTTGTCGTTATTCTTCACGACATGCACAGCCTCAATCGCGACATTCACACGCCTTCCAAAAAGAAAAGGGACATACCAATGTCGAATTAATATGTATTTTTGATTATTATGATGAAATTAACATATCTAAGCCATCTATTGACTCAAAAAATTATCATTTACATCCAAAGAAACCCTATTTCAATGAAAAAGCAGCAAGTCTTTTTATTGCACCTGCGCTCATGAAGCCCATGTCACGAGGGACGCACATTCGTTGATCCAAAAATTTAGCCATTTGAAAAACTCCCTTCACTTCTGATGCATCCTTGGATGCACTCTCCAGGCTCTCGTAATGCCCATCTTCAGCCGACCCATATATTAAAATTGTTGCCAACGCCCGCATGGCATCATCCAAACCCTTTTCATCGAGTGGAACGCCCATTTTTCCAACAGAATTAGCACACTTCAGTGTATCTTTTACTATTGCATCGCGGTTACCCAATAGCACTCGCCCCGCTTCTGCTGAAGGCGTGTATGCCAAATAAGATCGTGTGGATCTATACTGATCCCATAATGCCTGATCTACAGCACGTTCCGTTTCCGACTGGGGTCTGCTCTCTTCGATGTTAAAGTCGTGAATTCGTCCAACAACTCCAGGTGGGACTCCTGCATTTCCATATCCTGCCATTGTCAAGACCTTACGCCAACTTGATGGATTTCCTCTCACACGACAAGCATACGCTGGTACGGTCGTCTCCATAGCATGGAACCATCTATTCAGAGATGGATACTTGTCTGCATCCCGGGCATTCAATCCATCGTGCAAACATGGCAATTGAGCCGCATAACGTTCTAAAAATGGCACCCATGCAATATCCGCTGCGGTCAATGAATCTCCACAAAATAGGGGCCCACCCTCTGCTGATAGCAGTTCATCTGTTTCAGCCAATACACGTTCAAATTCACTCTTCCATAACGGTTCGCCATTCTTTTTAGATATAAATAAAACTAATAATGTCAGAAATAAAATCAACAAAGTACAGAAAGGAATAAAAATGTGGGCATGAATTAATTTATATAATACTCACCCACCCAAATAAAAAAGCTGCTCGAGACGACGGTCTTGATTGAGATGGGAATATTTTACGAAATTTGTCGGATAGTTCAGTTACATAATCCTCTTTCGAGATGGGGTACAAAATTCCACCGCCATAACGAACATCGACTTCATGAACTAAATCCATACTCTCCCCTTGAATCCTTCCATTGGGCCATTTTATTTGTGGCGTCTGCCCTGAAAAGTAAGGAGGCTTTTGTCCCGGTCCAGTATTGTCTATGCGGATTGTATCATGAGGAATATTGCAGTGCTCAACGGCTAGCCATACTCGTTCGGAATACGGACACCAACCGTGCCGTTCCCTGAAGAGCGTTGGGTGCGTGGTTGAGAAATTTGGTTTGGATGGGTCTAGCGCTGAATCTATGATAATGGGTAATTCGTTTTGCTGTGATGGCAATAGAGACTTTTCGAGGTCTTGCCATTGTGTAACAAAGGAGAGGAAAACTTTGGGGGATCTCATGGTCGGCCGGGTCGTCGCTTTTTGTGTTTCGCAAAAAATCGGGTGATTATGTCGGATGTCGGCGTTCGTATGATTGGCTGACCATGCGAAGCAACAACAGATATTTTTTAACAACATTAACAGAAACCCATAACAGAAGGATTAGCAATAAAACTCAAATGAAGTGCAAATTATGAATGACCCGTTTCTTTAATGCTAGTCACCTAAATAATAACATGGTATTGAAAATGTTTTTAGAATTCAGTTTCTATGTCAATGGGTTGGTGCATGTAGATTAAGTACACCGCGATTTACTAGAAATTGGCAGAAATGTTGATGTTACAAATGATTGACGTGGCACAATAAATAGGAAAATGTGCATAACATATTGTTTAAAACATACTTTTCCCCCTACAAACTGCTGCATTCCAAATACACAACAACACAAGTCCACAGTCTGTTCAATTTTGTCGATAAGCCTTTGCGTGTACATAATGTTCGTGAAAACACCCTGGAAGGACCATGCATTGAGAACAAGTATGAAACTTAGGGTGATTTTCAGCATAGTTGAATTCTATGGTGATTGCAAAAAAATTCTTCAGTCCTGAATAAGGTACATAATTTGAGCCAGTACAACACTCAACAAATCTGTGAAAGAAGGTTGGGCAATCGTTTTGTTCCTGGTTATCTTGCTCTTCGTCAAGAAAAGTTTTAAATTTCTTCAAGAAAATTCTCTGGCGTTCCCTACACATGTGGCGCAATTCTTCAATGCTAGACAACCCGTCTTCAGAGGCATTTTTTTGTTCCAATAGATTGTAACCTTCATCATATACTGGCACAATGATCTTAGCAATGTCATCCGCAGAGAGCGTAGGAAGCGAGAATAAAATCTTTTGAACAGCCTCAAGAGGCATTGCTCAAAAGAATTCTTGCAGATTTATGATGTCTTCCCCACTTTTGTTAATCAAATGCATACCATCTGTCATTGAATCAAGTGCCACACTTGAGCAGAAATGCATCGATCTATTACGAATTTTGTGAACACCGTTTCCTCATTCAATTCCTCATGCGTTCCATCAACAAACTCATGCGGACATCCAACCATAGAGGAAAGTGTCTTATGGGCATTCTCAAAAAGAAAGCCATATATGCATCAAGATGTCTTCCCTATCATAAGTCAGATCCAATGGGCTTGCTCCTTGCAATAAATCTGAGCACAGATAAAATATTAGTCACTCATCTTGGATGAGAAAATCAAAGGCAAACACATCATGATCAAATAAACTCACAGTTTTGATAAAATGGTATTACAGTAGAGCTTGCAATAGTGACATTAGTAACTATTGAGTGCAATATGAACCTTCCAACAGCAAAGTAGTATTGCTTTACCACCCCAGTCATGCAGCTCTCAATTTGAGTATTGATTAAATCTTCACAAATAGTTTTGCGAAGCTTCTCACGAATGACCAATGACACGTCATTGCGCAATTTGGCATCTGTAAGAGGAACAATCCCACCAGGATAACTCTCAAACATGCAGATATGTTTACCAAAAACAGGAGCAGTGTTATGGCATAGTTCATGATCAGGCAGTGCATCTTGATGGGTGGCTAATTACCCACGCCTTACACGGCCAAAATAATGTACTTTAAATTTTCAGTTTACATATATGTTTACCAAAAACAGGAAAAGACAAATGATTTAGTTGCTTCCAGAATTCAGATAAGAACTGACCACTTGGTCTTGGTCCCCCTTTGTCTATTGCCTTGAAATCCTTTTTATCTGGTTTGTACAAGAAAATTGAAATGTGAATACATCATTGAGAACATAACTCAAAGTTCACTAATCACGCGATGAACTCACTATTGACTCCCAAATCTTTCAATACTTTTGTGCCAAACTCAACATTCCAGTGCAGAATAAGGTATTCTGGATTAACCTCTTCTTCAAACAAAGCTTGGTGAAAGCTACTTTTCCTGGTATCAGTATATATTGCATCAAAACATTCTTGCATGTTGCATGCGTGGTGTTCATCTGGACAGCTGTTTACATTCACTTTCAACTTAGCTCTCAAAGATATACAGCCACATATTGCCTTTGGCATAGATCCAATGACTCATCTGACAGAGAAATTTTCTCAATTCTTGTTATGTGCAATTTTTGTAACTCTTTATCCAAACGAGTGATTTGTTTGTGTTTTTCTTCATTTACTGTCTTCAGTTTATCCAGCATCTCTGTGTTAATTTCTTCCAATTCCGAAGATTCTCCTCTTTCTCCTTTGCAAATATTACCATGCCTTCATCATATGGCTTTTTTAGCTCTTTCTTTTGTGCTCCAAGAGCAGCTTCCCATTATTTACTAGTGAGCTTTTGGTACATTGCTTGGTGCCCCCTTCCTACAATCGCAAGAGATGTGTAAGAAAATATATCAAGCACAAAGAGCTCCATCTTACCACCAGAATATCCACCGATGTCCTCGCCAAGATAGACATGGTCGCCAACAGTTCTCAAATGAGCCATCAAACTGCTCGGTGTTTTGGGGCCGCTGAACTCGCACTCATATTTGACAATTTTCAAATTGTTAGTCTTTCACCAATATTTCATGGCATTTGAGCAAGGGCAGTAAGAGTGCTTGTCACTACCATCTATACCAAACGTTATAATACCAAACCCAGTATATAGCGCCCATCATTCTCGGATAGCATTGAAGAAATCCTTCACATCAGGATCAACATTTTGTCTGACTGGTTTGCAATTGCCACCCCCGCCTGCACCCATGTTGTTATAAGAATCATTGCTATCGCTTTCGTCACTACTACATGTCAAATTGCTGTTAGTTTTTGCTTCCCATTGTTGAATGTCAAGCTCAAATTGTGTGTCATAAAACCTTTTTTGAATGTCCTCAATTGCTTTATCCCTTGCATCTGCCATCTTTTTCCCCCATTCGGGAGTGTTGGGTTTGTAATCATTCGGTCCAAACATGTACATATGTGCTAACAAACTGGGTGGCACATTCCTGATACCAAATTGTGAACCAAGAATGGATATGTACTCCTCTGGTGTTGATGGCCCAAAAGTAAGAGCTGATTCCACATTAACATTATGTGAATTGTCACTGTTAAGCCTTTTCCCAAAAGGAAAGGGATTATGATTGTCTCTGTCTTGTTTTGACATTATTGCACTCTTGCTGATTCTAAATTATAGAACCCATTCATTTCTTCAAATTCAATGTATGAGAATAAGTGTTGTTGTTGTTGCTGGTGATGATGATGATGATGTTGCTTACATTGGCAGATATCCTATTATGCACGCCAATTATTTGACGACAAAAGTCAGCCACGTGTGCAGTAATGTTTCAAATCCTTTCGATGTAGACAAAGATTTGATGGGGGTTTTGTTTATGGAGGCGGGGACGGAAGGTGGTGATGGAAGATTTCTGTTGATGTTTCTGGATATTTTATTCTTCGAAGAGGGCAGCGTGCGCAGAGCGAGGCGAGGTGTCAACTCAGAATATATTATAGAAGCACAGCCTCAGAATATATTATAGAAGCACAGCTTCTGTGTCCAACTCATCTTCATTTCAACTGCCAACTCATAAAAATATCATGGTGGTGCCAGACGGCTTTGGCTGGAAATTAAAAATAACCTGCGAAGTGCGAAGTGTGGAGAAAGTTCTTTCCTTCATTTATCGTACAAAAAGTAATACTACTACTCTCCAATCCATGCCATATCAATACATTTTATTATATCAAAGCAAGTCATGATATTATTATATGTAAAAGATGCAATATTAATACGCTTAATATAAAGCTAAATCTCGCCCCAAACTTCTTTCGGTGGCATAAATAAAATATTATAATATTCCCAATAATAGCATGCGTGCATTACCTCAACCTATATTCAATACTCTTGTCAACTTTCGAAAACTTGCCATCAAAGCCCACATCCAAAGCAATGTCCAAATCCCTCACATTCCTCGGATTCGGTGTACACGATATCCTTCCGTTCAATTCCTCTCCCTCACAAACGGTAATTGGATCTCTCAAATAAAAAATGGTTTGCTTCCAATGAGTATATTTCGATTGTGGCGATGTAGAAAATCCCAATGGTTTATGAATGTGCGTGAATGCGCATTCAAAGTAGGCGACGAATCCATGGATGTAATCGCTTCGGAGCGCACGGAGTCGAAAGGGGGATGCGAATGAGAGGTCTTCCTCTGTGCATGTTAATATGTCAATATTGAGAATTGGTACGGAGTTTGAAACGACCGACTGGCATTTTGTGTTTATTGGTTGGAATTGGAGACGAGATGAAGAAACCATGAGTACGATAATGTAGTATTTTTCTACATCCACATCCATGATAATAATGATAATGATATAGTAATAATAGTAATAATAATGATAAAAAAACTAAACTCACATTAGGATCCACCACATCCACCACCGGCTCCAACAGCGCCACCTCCTTCAACGCGCTCATATCAAACCCATAGACATTATCCCAAAAATCAATCCTCTCCTGCTTCATCTGCTGATCCTCCACCGCACACAAATACATGACGGCCTTATCCGGAAAAATGTGTCCCCCCGGTTTCAACCACTTATCCCTCGCATACAACACGGTATTGAGCATGGATTCGTAGAGTAGAAAATATCCCATCCATTCGGAAACGATAATGTCGACGTGTGGGACGGGGAGTTGGACATCTTCCATTTTGGATTGGAGGAGTGTGATTTTGTGGGACATGTGATTGGCGCGTATGATTTTGGCGGCTTGTTCGATGATGGAGGAGCAGTCGACGGCGTAGACGTGGGAGGCTCCGGCTTGGACGGCGAACATGGAGAGGATTCCGGTGCCGCATCCTAAGTCGAGGACGATCTGTGGATGATGATGAGAATGATAGTGTTTGCATGTTATGGTGCGTGTGTGTCGTATGTTGTATATTTTGTTTGTTTGTATTGATTAATGGTGACAATGTGGATGTGGATAATGACATTAATGAAATGGACAACATGAGTTAAAGTCGCTATTATATATTAGGAGGCGAAAATAACAATAAATGCAATCAACAAAAAACAACACTTTATTCCATTCAACAATTCAATAAAACATGACATGAAACCAACATACACACACACATAGATACATACATAGATACAACATAAAATAGAACGCACCTTCCCCTCAAACAAGTGTTTATTATTCAAAATCGCCATTTGATAAGTCCTCGTCCTGACTTCATCCTTTAGCATTTCCTCGTGTATTCCATGATGGGAGTAGGAATCGAAGTAGTAATCTTTGGATGTGCGGGCGTCGTGCTTCTTTTCGGTGGGAGTGTCGGTGGTGACGCTGTTTGTGCTCGTATTTGCATTTGTATTTGTAGTAGCAGTAGTGTCGTTGATAGCCGCAGTAGCGGTTTGGGCGGTAGAAATACTAGCCTCTGCCATTGGTGGTTGTTTTGTTGATTGTGCGGTCGGATTGTTGGGTGACATTTTGGGTAATGTTCCGTTTGTATTTCCAGATGTTGTTGCTGTTGATAATGTTGCGGATGGCGGTGTTGGCATTATTTTTTTCACTGGAGGAGGAAATGAAGAATCGTTCTCGCCGCCTCGTTCAGCGACATTGTTATTATTATTATTATTATTATTCGTAGTGACAATAGCAGTAGTACTCGCAAGTAATGATGTAGTGCTGTTGGCTACTGCGGTGGTGGATGTTACTATTTCTCTGTGGCTGCTGTTGTTGTTGTTGTTGTCGTCGTCGGAGCATTTACTACTGGATGGTGGTAGTGATCGTTTTGATCCCGACATTGTGGCGCTGCGGGATGATAAGAGGTGATAATATCGTAGAGGTTCTTGTTGTGTCGACGGTGTCGACTCCATCTTGCCCACGGACCACGGACGATATTTTGACTTTTCCTCATTATTACTACCTCTAATTTCATACAACTTTTTACTTCATCAACATTTATTTTATCATTATTTAGACATAATTTCGTAGTAACGTTAAAGGTACTTTTCTGCACCACACAAATTTTAGGGAATTGATCCAGATTTTTCAGGATTCCATGAGCGCATGTTTGGCGGCGCGCGTGATAACAACTTTTTTTTTCTCACCATTTTTTTCATTGGAACACTAAATAATTAGAGAAACACTCACATTGCTGCATCCATTCTACATTCTACATTCCATTTTCACTTGCAATCTTCTTGCACAATGACGAACTGCTGACTATTTATTATTTCTGCTACAATACAGTATTAAAATTCAATTGAAACAACTACACACAAATCAAATACTACGACAAATATTATTATAGAGAGGAGTAATGCCACCGCCATCACTATCATCACTACTATTGGCATCACAATCATTCTCGAGCCGACGGCAACGACAACAGCAAGGTTCAACCAATGGTTCCATCATCTCCTNCCAATGCTATGGAAATAAAGAGTCCACAATTATTTGATGGCACCAAGAGCAGTGGCAGTGGCAGTGGCAGTGGTAGTAAGACGATGCCAACCAATGGTGGTGCCAAACAAAGAAGAAGGAGGCATCGGTTGCGACTTTGGAAAAATCATGATACGCGAGGGAAAGAGACAGCATCCCCTTCGTCTCCTTCGTCTTCTTCAATGGTGGGAGACAGTCACTCTTTGGAAACATCCACATCATCCACACCATCGTCTTCGACAAATGATCCACCCATCACAATGAGTAGTAGTAGCAGCAGCAGCAGTAATGACTATGACGAAGAACACCCCATGCGCACCGATGAATGGGAATTGCATATTCAACTCTCACCACTCTATTCAAAGAAGGAGGGGGAATGGTTTCCAAACTGTAAACGTTCCAGTGCCACTACTACTTCTGTTGGGAGGTATCGACGAAGGCAGGTCATGCAATTTGCAACCAATGGATATGTCAAGGTGTTGGGAGAGGACAGCGGCGGCAGCAATACCAATCCCAGTAATAATCACGAGAATGAGGAATGCAACAATAACAATACGTATAAATCAATGCAACGAACCAAGGTAAAAGTGGGAAAATGGAGAGTCGGCCAAAGCGGTATAGCATTCGATATCCCCGTCCAAATTAATCATGTCAGTTCCATTATTGGCTCTAATACTCCAAACAGCAGTAGCAGTAGCAGTAGCAGTAGTACTACGAAGGAAGATAATGTGCAATCAACCAAAGTGACGGTATTGCATTACCATGCAGATATACATTTGAATAAATTTGGAGAACGCCCTAGAATGTTTCGCGGGATCATTACGAGGGATCGGTAAGTTCCTTTTTTGTTTGTTTGTTTGTTTAATTGTTTGTATTAATTTTTATTTTATATTGTTGAATTTTTTGAATCTACAAAATGATCATCTATACACACAACATATATATGTTTCCCAATTATCATGTTTACATCATTACATACGCTCACCTTGCAAATTATTACTGTGACTACCATTCAAATCTCCCAATGGTTACCACCTCCCACACACACACACATACACACACACACACAAACATGAAAAAACACAGACATTCCTCCTTCTTACCGCCCAACTTTTTACGACCCGTCATTGGCACATTTTCCGCCGAGGGGATAGGGCACGATACCTCGGATACGAGTTATAAAGAGCGAGGGTTTGGTTTGACGAGGCAGCAGGCGTTGCAGGAGGCGAATTCCAATAGATGATGATGATTATTGTTATTATTATTATACTGATGGGAAGAGAGAGTTGGTATAATATATCGAAATGATGATGACAAAATCTGTTGAATGTAGTAAATGCATTATGTAAGAAGGATGGGAGTATGCACATTATTTTTTACCTCAAGAATCAATTGTTATTTTCGTGGCATCTTTTTTCAAACACAATATCCATGCCAATAATCAGCAACGGAAAAGAAAATTCTGTACTATGGACTAAATATTGTACTAAAACTTGAACAAGTTATTTGTCAATAATTATTGTAGCAGTAGCACTCTAGCTACATTATCATGCCTTTGTTCCTCGAGTGAATGCAATCACAACAATTCTGAATTCTGAAACAGCCATTCTTGTGCCAGTATAGCAACCATTATCCAGTTCCCTTTGCTACACACAGGAGACTTCAAGCAGCCTTCTCCGAGGACTTCAATATTGTAGAAGAATATCTTTGATGTCCAATCAATCTACATTTTTTCTGAACGACATTATTGTTGAATATTCCCCAATATATCACTTTTAGAGTGATCATTGATTTCATCATATGTTTATTAGACAATGAAATATTTGTAATAAATGAAATCTGAAAAGTCAAAGACTGATCTGTGTCATTTTTTTGTATTGAAACCAGAGTTGAATTTGTGTAATGCTCACTCCATAATGTCTTATGCTGGCTGGTGGCTAGCAAACTCCTATTGCCCTAAACTTCCTGACATGTTACAGCCAAGTAATTCAAATATTATTCATTATGCTGTCCTTCGAATTGAGCGTTGCTTTATGTGCAGAAAATTGCCATTGCTTTGTTGCAGCTTGTTAGTATCATGCCTATCTGTAGGATACACACTGAATTGGCACATTGATACCTCTGCTTGCATGGCATGATTGATTGCTGCATTGCTGTTGCACATCAGTCCACAGCCAACATTTACGAGCTTCATCTGGACCATATGTATTCAATTTAATAAGTTTGAACTTGTTGCCACCTTTCTCTACAGATGTATAGAAGTATCTCTTTTTGATTTTGGCAGTAAAGGTAAAGGGTTTTCATTTGGGTCGTTGTTGGTAGCATTATTTGATACATTGCACAACTGGTTTGTATGGTCATGGTGATCAACAACAAGCCCTCAAGATAGCTGCCCAAAAGATTTGCATACATTCATACACGAGAATCATATTTTATTTTACGTACATTCATATATCCTTATCTAGTTTATTTTTACATACTAGTTGGCTGCTTTTTAGGGCTCCATACCGCATCTTACCGTCCATTGCTGG
>JALLAR010000239.1:0-19076 GCA_036939335.1 Conticribra guillardii
TTCTAGAATTTGAAAATTTCTAGACCGAACTAGAAATAGACCCAAATATACGCATCTCAAAAATAATATGCAAATACATACAATCTTGATTTGATTTTTCAAAAAATAATTCTGTTCAATGTTGTTAGCTTCGACGTGCGAAAAGCGGGCAGAGCACCCGAAAAGACCCAAAACACGCGCGCGATTTCGGGGATCATCCAGGAGATAATAATATGATGTAGTAGTACCATACGATAGTAGTATCGAAAAATAATTAATTGATTGACAGTTAATACATCATAATATCAACCACACACCACAAGAAGTAAGTATCTAGTTAGGGTGAGACAATCCGCTCGACGACCAACACCATCACCACCTATCACCACAATCACTAGAGTAGACAGTAGTAAGTATTAATAAGATCAATAGAAGATCAATCGAAAGATAGTCACCAATGAGACCACCCGTCAGCATCAGTCCTTCCAGCGCATTCCATGCATCGAATTATCCTCCTCCTCCTCCTCCTTCGAGTCAATACAACGATGACGACGATTATTTGAACATCAATAACATCAATAACAACAATAACAATGTCGTAGTGGTATCGTCAACATCATCCAAACGACGGCGACGACATTTTCGAAATGGAAATGATGACAATCGACGAGATTGCGTCAGCGAAGAAGAATCATTATTATCATCATCATCATTTGGAGTCCAACGAGGCATGATTGTGGTTCCAATTGAAATGACACTTCATCCTCCTCCTCATGACAACAATGGCAACATTGACAACAACAACAACAACAACAAGAATGATGATGATGATGATGACGAGGGAGAAGCTGCGCTTGTGGAACTAATGACAAGTGATGACGACAACAACAACGACGACGAAGAAGAGATGATTCAACAGCAGCAACAACATGAACAACAATCAATTGAAGAATTTGAAATGCAGTCCATCTTGACCTCGAAAGGAAATATCGCGTCAGATGATAATAGTACTGCTACTACTACTACTACGGATGCTGCTGCTGGCAAAAAGAAGCGCGACCATGCAGACAATACAAATTCGAATGCTCCCACATATTCCATAACGCAATCCAGGATATCGTTCTATGCGGCGTTTCCACCACCGCCAATAATTACTACCAAGCTATATTGCAATCATGATGCTGCTGCTGCTTCTTATTCTTCTTATTCTTCTCGTGAGAGTGGTTGTCCCACTCATGATTACAATGAAGATAATGATAATGAGGCCAATGATTATAATGATGCTCAAAAAGAAGAGGAGGAAAAAGACAATCTAGCACTACTAGCAGTGGCCGAGAATATTATCCAACAACAACTCCGGCAGTATTCCGGATTTCATGGAGCCATGGGTGTCACTTCCGCAACCAGTAAATCTACGGGATATGCAGAGGCGATACTTAATTTGAATTATAGATTGCCTTGGTTGCTCAAGTTGTTGCGAGTGAATAGTAACAGGAATAGGAATAGGAATAGGAATACGAATAGGAATAGGAATAGTAGACAAACAAAAACACAAACACAACAACAACAACAACAACAAGCAGGACTATGGATGATTGGAAACTTGCATTGCAATCTGCACCTTGGATCCGCCAAACCCAAAACATCCATGGGGGGCACATTGACTTGCTTGGACAACAAGACTCGTTTGTACGT
The DNA here is from genome assembly GCA_036939335.1 of Conticribra guillardii. Taxonomy (NCBI): domain Eukaryota; phylum Bacillariophyta; class Thalassiosirophyceae; order Thalassiosirales; family Thalassiosiraceae; genus Conticribra; species Conticribra guillardii. Next base: position 1,675 of record JALLAR010000239.1, read on the forward strand.
GGATGTGGGGAATCCATTCTTCTTCTTCCATGGTAATAATAATGATGCAACATTATCAAGCAGGATGAAAAACATTAAAAAAGATAATGGTATTCTCGCTCCTTCTTCCATTGAAAGAGATTATACCATTTGTGCTACTCGTGATTGTGGTGGTGGTGGTGGTGGTACTTATAATCAATACAACCATCATCCATTGGTGCGCATTCATTGGATAATGAAATTTGCTCCGTTGCCACCTCCCATTTTCCATTCTAGTGGTGGTAGCGGTAGCAGTAACAACAACAACAACAGCAGTGGTGCTGGTGCTGGTGCTGGTGGAGGCATGACGAATGGAATTGTAATGACTCCCTTACAATTGCAAAATGTTCAATTGGTCTTGACAAATTTAAATTACAACAATTCTTCGTCGGGAAATACTGTCAAGAATGGAAACAAGAATAATAAACATTATATCCACGGGAGGATGCATCTTCCCAAAATATCATTGAGCCTGGGATATGGCACGCCGTTGCTCGGTGGAGAAGGGTACTGGATGTCTCAATCATCACTTCCTACTGCTGCTAGTAGTAGTAGTACTACTACTACCACTAGTAGCAGTACTACCACTGGCGCAGAGGAGGAGGATTATTTTAACAAAATTGTTTATTCCGCTACGGCCGGCAGTGATGGTGATAGTACTACCACTACCACACCCACACTCACCTACTCATCGTTGCCACGACGATCTCCATCCCTCAAATTGGATGTGAAACAGCAACTTTCCTCCACTCACTACTCATGCTGTCATTCCTCTGTGGAATATCGCCATGTCGGTCGTGCTCTATCCATAGGGACCATGGTCACGCGTGCATTTTCTTCGTCTCCGTTTTCTAGAATGGGAGTAGGGGTAAAGCACTCGTTGTCGCTTGGAAGTAATTTCTTTCGAGGACTATTCAACTTGGGCAATCTTGGGGGTGGTGTGAGTGTGAGTGTTGGTGGTGCCGGTGGTGGTGGCAGTTCGTGGTGGAAGCAAGGAGGTGGAATTACATGGTGGTTACTTCAATTAGAGCGAGGAGATGTCCGTTTCCTTATCCCAGTGACAATTCATCCTGTTGCACTGACTACGTGGGATTCCATCCTGAGAATATTCTATGCATCATTGGCGTCCCTTGTGGTGGATGCCATTGTAGGCGAAGTGCTTTGTGGTCTGACATCGAATCTTAGGCTCGAGTTTTTGGGGATGATTCTTGGAAAAGATAAAGTGGGACACGCATTGGCAACGAAAGACGATGGTAGTACAAATGGGGAGCAGGATCACCGGGAGGAGAAATTATGGACTCGGCAACACATTGCCAAGGCGCGCGAGGATGCATTGCGTCAACGGAATTTAATGTTGCGGCAAGCCAAGAACGTGACCGAGAAGGAAAAAGAGCAAGAGGGTCTCGTCATTGAAAAGGCAGTGTATGGCGTCATGGACAATGAGAGTCGAGAATGGGTGCGTGGAGAGGATAATCTATGTGCAATGGATGCTACCACGCAATTGCAATTTTGGGTTGTCGACTCGTCTCTTCACCTACCGGATGTGTCTAAGAAACACATGCTTGGATTTTACGATGTAATGGCATGTGTTGGTGAGGACGATTGGGTAGTAGCTGCGCCTCCGGCTCCATCAGATCAGCCGGACCCGAGCGATGGCATCAATACGCGCTATAATGCTTTGAATCTTGTGGGCAAGTGGTGGAGTAAGAAGTGGAGTACGCAGGAAATTGGTAGTAGCCAACGGGATTTGGTTGTTGTTCTGACGGTGCGATATTGGTGGGATGGAAAGATGTACGAAGTACTCTTTTATGACGAGGAGTCGGTGGATTTGCCAAGTTCTTTTGCGAAAGAAGTGAAAGTGGTTGGTGCTTAGGGAATGTTAGTGATGATTATAGAGAAAGAGAGAGACTGCATCATCTTGTTTGACCAATTAAAGTCGCATGGTGGTTCTATTTGAGTGTCCTCGACCTATTCAACACGCATGACGCTGAATTGGAAATGTTTCATTCAACAACTTGTGCTGTTAATTAATATTCAATAAAAACACACACATCACTTTCTTTGACTGTCGCAATTATTATTATTTACAAATGTTACACTGCTTGACAAATAATAAAAACACTTCACGCGGATACAACCTCAGATAAAAAATGAAACCATTATTTGGCATTACATAATACTCACACAAACGTCATCATGACATAACATGATGAGCAACCATAACACCATAATTTTAATTCCTTCTCGTCATGTACAACAACCCATCATCATTCTCGGCAACAACCTCAAACCCTTCCTTTGAATAAACCCTCAACGCCGATTCATTAGCCGGATGCACATACAGCCCCAACCTCACATGTTGTTTCCCATTCCGCCGTATATGACACGCTGCCGCCATGCTACTACTACTAGACCATTGGGATGAGGTATACTTGGATGCAAAATTGATGACTCGTGAAGCAATCCCCATGCGACGATGGGATGGGGAAGTAATGAGGTTGACAATGGCTGGAGCATAATGGGGTTGTTCTACTAGGGTGGTCGATGGTGCGGTATTGTCGCAATTGTATATGGATTGTGGTTGCTGCGAATAATAATTGTCTATACGGGAGACTGTGGTCGGAATGGTTAATGAGTCGTTGGACACGTACATTCGAGTGTCATCTTGTGTCATGTATGACGACGATGACGGGGTAGAAGTAACAGACGGAGAGGGCAACCACGCAACCTCACAAAATCCAACCACCTCCTCCGAAGAAACCTCCACCACAGTCATCATTGCATGGTTCAATAGTGATGGATCAGTTGGTGTCAAGTCGAAATTGTGTCCTTCCCATGCGCTCTTCTCGTGGGAATGGAGAATGGCGTTTTGTAATTTTGTGCGGAAATTGTCGTTGGACCATAAAAGTTGGCATGTATCATCATGTTGTTGTTGCTGTTGATGTTGATGACGATGATTCTGATTGTTGCATATCGCTATTGCCAAGTCATGATGTGGATGCTGATTCTTTTGCATCACTCTTCTCCCTTCCTCCAGCGCACGTAACCGATGATTTAGTTGAGTTTCAAATATGGATTTGGCACGCAGACGTTTCATCCACCCAACGGATTCCATGGATAGCATGGTGGAAATGGCATTGAGATCCGAATGGTGGGTTCTTCGTATGCGGAATAATTGTTTGTTGTTAGTGTTTGTTTTGGTTGGGGCGGCGGTGTTGGTTTTTGGTAGTTCTAGCGGGAGAGATGGTGTGCTTGTGGACGGTGAATTATTATTTGAAACACCAATGGAAATGGCATTGACAAACGCTGGATGACGCAGTAGTAATGATGTCGTTAACATGAGTAATGCTGTGTGGAGAACACGGCATACTTGCGAGATGGAACGCTTGGTTACAATTACTGTAGTCGACAGCATTTTTTTTGATGTCGCTTGAATTCGTTATGTCGGGAGAGATTGGGACGTGTCGATAGCCATTAGAGATGTTGTAGTAGTACTAGTAGTATCGTCCTTCGCATCTTCGGTCGCGCGTCGGATCGCAAGATAAAGGGCCGAGCGAGCGAGCGAGATGCGATAATAATATTATTATGTTGCACCATGATAGAAGAGATGTTCCTTTATTATTATTTCTTGTGCACGTGAGCGAGATGGAGGAACGAATGCAGATCTTTCTACTAGTATTGTACTACACGGTAGTACAATACCATAATATCATGCATCGTCAGCATTGGCGCCACACTCAACTCTTGATTTGTTCGTCATTTTTCCTTCATTCTTTCTTTTTGCAATGCATTATGGTATTATTATTATTATTTGATGATCCAACCGCTGAGTCAGCTGAGTCAGAGAGTACAATACGTACTATGATGATGATGTATGGTACATCTCTCTAGTGTGACGAAAGATACTATGACAGAAAAGGTATCCTACATACACAGAAATCAATGTAGGAAACGGTATTTTGATGTTGGCACTTGGCACGTGATTTCCATTTTAAAGCGAGGAAAACACAACACACAACACACAACACACAACACACAACACGCACATGAACATTCCTTCCGTGATGATAATAATATTATTATGAAGATGGATGAAATGGATGGCATGCTCGCAACATACAATACAATCAACAATGCTTTGAAAAGAAAATCTTCATTTTCGCTGAAATGCAATTTTATTTTTGATCAAGCAACGCCACCGCGCGCAGCGTCTCTTGCATTTTCCGATCATCAAAGCAAAGTCGCCTCTTTCCAGACATTTATTCGAAATTCACGATTATCAATTATTATCAACCATGACGGCCGCCTCCATCAAACCCAAACCGCTACCAAGCATCCCCCCCTACGACGAATCCAAGGCCATCTCCATCGCCGATCTCACCTTCTCCTACGACCCTAAAACCATGTCGCCCACCCTCCAAAACCTCTCACTCACTCTCCCCAAAGGATCCCGCTGCCTCCTCATTGGCGCCAACGGCTCCGGCAAATCCACCCTCCTCCGCCTCATCTCCGGCCGTCATTTGGCCAAACCCGAGAATTGCATCCAAGTCCTCGGCCTCAACTCCTTTCGCGACACACGACTCAATTTCCACCGTGCCTATCTCGAGACCGATTGGGGCATGAGGACCGTGGCCTTTGCGGGCTGCGGCGTGCCCCTCATGGCGGATATTCCCGTCACGCAAATGATGGAGAAGGTGCAGAATTCCTATCCCGAACGAAGAGATGAGCTGATTGACATGCTGGGGATTGATCCCGAGTGGAGGATGCATCAATTGAGCGATGGGCAGAGGAGAAGGGTGCAGTTGTTGATTCAGCTGGTGAGGCCATTTCAGATTTTATTGTTGGATGAAGTGACGGTCAGTTTGGACGTGTGCGTTCGTCAGGATTTACTGAAATGGTTGGAAAAGGAGAGCGTGGAACGGGGAGCGACTATTATATATGCGACGCATATTTTTGATGGACTGGATGAGTGGGCCTCGCACATGTTTTATCTCACCAGTGCCGGATCGTGTGGATGGCAGGGTCAGATGCACGAATTGGAGATTTATCAACAACTCAAAAGGGAGAACCATCCTTGTAAAATGTTGGCAATTGCGGATCATTGGCTGAGGAAGGAATTGGAGGAGAACCGGAGGCTAAAGAAGAAGGAGAAGGCGTCGGGAGAATTGGCGTATCAGGCAATGGTGGATCCGAGTGATCATCAGGGGGGATTTTCGAGTGGGAGGAATATTAAGATGGATCAGGGAAAAGCATAGCTATGTACATAATATAATATATAGATTGTGATGATTTTTCAAGGTGTGTATATTTTAACACAAGTAAACTTTTTTCATGGACAATAGCTGAGCATATATAATAAACTTGTCACCAAAAATGAACTACCAAGTGCAGTTTATTGTGTATTTATTTCCACTTGGGCAATGATTTAGTTCTTGCTACCAGAATAATGCTGAATAATGTTGTAAAATAATAATGAATATTGTAATCTCCATGCGAGAGAAGTAATTCAAGCCAACTTACATAAACTAAGAACATCGCAACATTTTGAACAATATTCCTTCTGATCTGAATGACCATCTATTCCTAAATACACGTAGACATTTCTCTCCTCTGCCATCGTAATAGCTCCCCAATTTCATCACGGTCTCAGATTTCTCATCCAGACGACCATGTATTTCAGAAAAGCTGAAGGAAATATTATAATTCGCGCGTGAATCCCAAGTTTCAATAAACTCCAAAATGCATTCCGCAATCTTGCCATGATTGTCATTGTATCTATGGAAGCGTATTTTCACTTTTTCCATTAATGATCTGCCTCGCAACAATTGTCTCAAGGCAAATATGCTATCAGCGTCCCAGCATCCAATAGGGACACATAATTCGAGAGATTTCAGGTTGAGATTATTTTGTAGGAGTGATAGAAAAGAGGAAATACTCTTTTGAACAGAGTAATCGCTTGATTCTATCAGGCGGCATACCAGACTGAAGCTTTCCAATGAATTCATTACGGTTTTCCCTAAACTAGAGTAGTAATGGGAGTACGATGCATCAAGAAATTCATTCAACAGCGGACCTGACACCCCAGATATATTTACACGGATATGCTTCAAACTTGTAGCGCCAAAGATGGCATTGAATAAATCACGTGCCGCATCTGGATCGTTCGTTTTTTTCGAAGGTGTGTCACTAAATTGAAAAGAAAGTTCTTCGAATTTGCATGCCCTATTTCGAATGACGGATGCGAGGGCACGCATGAGACTTTCACTATAGTAATACCGATTTTTGGCGACGACCGATAGCTTCTTGAGCTGGGTACATTCCAATAGGTTTCTGCCCAGGGTCGAATATATTTCGTCATTTTCCGAATCTATTAGCGTGACTACGTCCATCACTACTAATTCTTCAAGATTTCTGGCAACCCCAAGATTCGATATAATATGACATACTGTATGATAGATTTTGTCTGAGAAAAGTTGACCATCGTCGCAAAATGGATGATATGCCATGTCCAGGCGGCGGAGTGATTCATAAAGAATTTTGATGGACGCGTTTAAAATAAACTGAGCAATGAATATTTTGTTTTTATACCCAATGTTTGTCACGAAATGAGATACTTTGATTTTGCCACTTTCGACGTCAATGATTAAATTGCGAAGAGTATGACACGTTGCAGAAACTCTGACAGTTGCTGCAAGGCCCAAATACTGTTCTATGATGGACCAAACTGGCGAGAGGACGTCGAGCGATGACGGCGACGACATGATAATGATAAATTAATTGTTGGAGATTCAGATGACGAGTTGAAGATTATTCGGCCACGACCACTGTTGTTATTATTATACTCTTTATTCTAGGCTGTTGGAGGAGGCTGGATGGATGGCAATCATGGTTGTGTTGACCCGTCCAGCGGACTTCGACATTATTTTAAAAAGGTGCCAGAAAAGAATTCTATTCTTGGCGCCAAGACCAAAGATCGAGCGAGAAGAAAAGCATCCAGCCGATTTGGATAAAAATCAACTTTTAAAATATCAGATACTATGTACCAGCAGAGAAAGTATATTTATCACTATTTTTCTCTCTTTTGGAGAATAAGAAAGAGAAAGAGAATTAGAGGTGCCCCATGAAGAGTAAGAGAGCAATGAGAACCCAAGTGTCATTGCCTCATTTTTTGCCCACACTCCGCACGCATTCACAGATCATCATCTTTTTCCTAGGCATTGTTATGCACCACACCCTTTTGCCTGCAATTGTTCGTTGATAATTCGTATTTATGCAGCGATGATTGTAAAAATAATATGATCTACAAGCCTTTTTCCAACCTAACAGAGGAATCGACCACAATAAGCCGTAGCCAGTGTTCTCAATCGATGCAATGCGAATAGATCTTGCACAGAATATCTTCTATTCCATCGGTTGCTCGGTTGGAGGCTGGAGGCTGGAGGCAATAAACGGTGTAGCATGTGCACATAAAAAATCAAACGAGTTCTCATTCCAACTAAACTTAAGCAGCAAAGATAATATTTGAGTAAATTTGTAACTGAATCGTCGAGTTTGTGAGGGTCATGAAGTTTGTAAAGACACTGTTCGTGGGCTGGGCAGCTCATGGCGTCGGTGCGTTTGCGCCGTCAATGTTGACGCCAGCGCGGAATTTGGTGAAAACTTATCTTTCCGACGTTGATGGTAGTGGGAAGGTAAAGCATTGTATTCCATTGCAGGAGATTTGCCTTGATGATTTGCCAAAAGTAGGAGGGTGCGTAGATTTGTGACACTTGGTTTCATTATGCGTGAAATGACGTCAAAAAATACTCGAACAATTGAAATAACTCATTTCGTCGTATTCTTTCTTGTACTTTAGTAAAACTGCGTCACTTGGTGAGATGATTCAGCAGTTGTCCCCATTGGGAGTGGCCGTGCCTGGTGGTTTTGGCGTTAGCTCGACTGCGTATGATGCTGTTCTTGACAGGTAAGAAACTGAATAGAGTTCTTTTGTTTTAGATCTCTTTGGGTTTTTCTTATTGGTTTATATTGATTCAATTGACAAGGTTTCAACTACGAGAACGCTTGGATTTGCTTTTGCACGACGTCGATGTGAATAATCTTGATGATCTAGCCAGTAAGTCGCTTTGTTTCTTTGTTATGCTGGTTTTAAAATACATACTCTCAACACATATCTTTCTTCGCATGTGCTTTTGTTCTTAGAAAGAGGCCATCAAGCACGTCTCATGATTATGAATGCTGGTCTCCCAGGTAAGTGGTTAGTCGTGCATTTCGCAATCTCTGCAGAGTAATGTTTCCGTCTAATAATAACATTGCCACATACTATTCAATTGACAGATGAAGTAATTACGCAAGTTGAAAAGGCATACAAAGTTATGTCCAATGGGCATGATGTTTCAGTTGCCGTGCGAAGTTCAGCAACGGCGGAAGATCTTCCCACCGCTTCGTTTGCCGGTCAACAAGCATCATTTCTTAATGTTGTCGGGAAGCATAGTGTTTGCAATGCTGTCCTTGAGTGCCTTGCATCTGTATATACAGACAGAGCTATCGCATACAGAGTTCATAACGTGAGACATGGAATTACTCGTTGACGCTGTGATTTTTATTCATTTCGCATCTGTGTCGTTTCTTTTTGCAAATGCTCATTTTCGGTTAATGATGCGTCTCGTCGTGATTCACAATTAAGGGTTTTGACCATAAGATTGTGAAAGGAGCTGTTAGCGTACAGCTCATGGTTCGTTCAGATCTAGCATCAAGTGGAGTTGCATTTACACTTGATCCAGATACGGTAAGTAACATACTACAAGATAAGAATGCTACATGTTTTAATCTTCATCTAATAATTCCTTCTATTTTCTCATTAGGGGTTCCGCGATGTCGTAGTAATCACTGGGTCTTACGGACTTGGCGAGAGCGTTGTTGGCGGGAAAGTCGATCCTGATGAAATTCAAGTATTTAAGCCCATGATAGGCAAGGCTGAAGACCCAATTATCAAGCGCTGCATTGGTCGGAAACAAACGCAAATTGTCTATACTCGTGATGGAAGTGATAAACGCCTCAAGACACTTCTTACTCCTGATGCCGACGCCTCTAAACCGTGCTTTTCCGATGAAGAAGCAAAAACTCTTGCCGAATGGTGTGTGAAGATCGAAAAACACTATAGCGAGCACCACGGAAGAGCAACCCCGATGGACATAGAATGGGCAAAAGACGGCATTACGGGAGAATTGTTTATCGTCCAGGCGCGTCCCGAGACGGTCAGGTCATCTCAAATGGCGAATGTACTTAAGCAGACTCAAGTGACTGCACACGGTGAAACTGTCGTAGAGGGGAGCGCGATTGGCTCAGATGCTGCATGTGGAGTTGCTCGTGTAATCAGAGATGTTAGCGAGATTGCAAGGTTAGTAGTGAAAGATAGAGATACATTATTGATTTCTTATACGAGATACTGTGATTAAAATGATTGTATTTTTGCTTGTGATTGTTGTTTAATTTGCCTCGACTTAATCATTTTGTTTACTTCATTTTCAATATTTTAACAAAAAAATCATTCTCATTGTGACAATTTTACTACATTCTCCACTTTCCCCACTCTGAATGTACAACAAACCACTCCAAAAATTCACAAAAAACACACTTTATACATGAATATATATTTCAATTGAAATAAAGCATGAAACCCGGTGAAATTCTTGTTGCTGACATGACAGATCCAGATTGGGTTCCAGGTTTGAGGATTGCATCAGGTGTTGTGACGAACAGAGGAGGGCGAACATGCCATGCTGCCATTGTCAGCAGAGAACTTGGTGTTCCATGTATTGTTGGCACAAAGGATGCAACAGAAAAGCTAAAGACAGGTGATATATACACCATTGACTGCTCGAAAGGAAGCACGGGCAGTGTTTATGATGGAGATAGCAAGATCGAGAGATCCAGCGTCGATATGGATAATGTTCCCAAGACGGAAACGGAAATAAAACTTATCCTAGGAGATCCGGACGCAGCTCTTTCGCTGTCAGGACTTCCGGTGGCGGGTGTTGGGCTTGTACGCCAGGAATTCGTTGTAGCGAATCATATTGGTATTCACCCAAAAGCTGTCCTGCATCCTGAAAGCATCTCACCAGAAGCTAGGGAAATTATCAATGAGCGAGCCAAAAATGATGCAAGTTTCCATGGCGTGCATGCATTTCAGTATACCTTTTTGTATTTTATGTATGTGCAATGCCGCTCACCAGTATGTTTGCCCTTTAATCTACTCCAGGAATCGCCAAAGGCATTCTTCGTACGCAGACTTTCAGAAGGCGTTGGTAGCATTGCAGCTGCATTTTATCCTCGTCCCGTCATTGTTCGCTTGGGTGACTTCAAATCAAATGAATACCGTCGCTTGATTGGAGGCGAGAATTTTGAGCCAGATGAAGAAAACCCAATGATTGGTTTGAGAGGTGCATCACGTTATCTATCACCTGACTTTAGGGATGCATTCGATCTTGAATGCGAGGCACTTGCTCACGTGAGGAACAAGATGGGCCTTACAAATGTCCAATTGATGGTTAGTTATATGTTATTTCATTAAAACAGACACAAAAACATTGTCGTGTGCCTTTGAAACAATTTTATCATCCTTCTGTTTACCAAATCAGAATCACTTACGTTCCGCAATTTTTATTTTGTTCAGGTTCCCTTCTGCAGGACGCCAGAAGGAGGCAGGAAGGTAATTGAAATTCTTAAGCAAAACGGCTTGGAGAAAGGAAAAGATGGCCTCAAAGTCTGGGTGATGTGCGAACTCCCTTCAAATATCTTTTCAATTGATGAGTTTGCACAGGTCTTTGATGGCTTTAGCGTAAGTGTCATAATGTTTATGAACATTTCGTGCTGAAATCAAGAACCCGAGTACATTAATTTTCATCTGCTTTTATCATTTCCAAATCAAAGATTGGGTCAAATGATCTGACACAATTAGTGCTTGGCGTCGACCGTGACTCGGGAATTCTTGCGAAACTTTTTGATGAAGACAATGCCGCAGTGAAAGAAGCCATATCACAGGCTATCAAAGGCGCACACCGAAATGGAAAAGAAGTCGGGTAAGTTACTCTGGAAATTTCAGTACAAGGAAATGCATGATAAAGTCTCATGGTTCATGAAATTATATTTCTTTTTCACTACATGACAGCCTATGCGGACAAGCTCCAAGTGACAAGCCAGATTNCAAGAAGTAGCCACCTCTTCGCCATGGCAGCCTACCTCCCATTATTTTTTCTAATCCTCGCCCTAGTTGCGGCAGAAGACAATAAATGCGCCTCAGAATCCGGCATCTCCTTGACCTGTCCCAACTGCGGTGGCATTCAAGTGACCGATTGTTCGACCTGCACTGGTTATGAATTTCCAGACTACAACTATGGAATATGCTACGACAGGAAATTGTTTCACGTGACGAGCGAAAATAATAATAATGAGGAGGAGGAGGGGTATTATGATCCAGACAATCACTATCCCTTTCTATGGAATGACATTATCGGAGGAATCCTCTGGTTCCTCACCGCCGCCATTGCCGTCCCCTGCGGAGTCGGCGGCGGAGCCATTTACGTCCCCCTTGGAATCCTCCTCTTGCGCTTCCCTCCCAAAGCCTCTTCGGGCCTCTCCCAAGCCTCTGTCTTTGGCGCTTGCCTGGGCGGCCTTCTTGTCAACATTCGAAATATGCATCCCAATCAATTCATTCGCGATGTGAGGGGCATCCTTCCCACTCTTTCGGGAACTTCTGTCTCGTACGAAATGAATACATCGGTGGAGCAGATCCAAGTGGACCAAAGGGAGTATTTAGAGGGAGGAGATGGAAAGCGTCAATTCTACACAAGGCCCATTATTGATTATGATTTGGCCTTGTTTCTGGCACCCATGGACATGGCGGGGGCGGTGTTGGGCATGACGATTCAGAGGCTGTTGCCCAATTGGCTCTACGCTTTTACGTGTTGCAAGACGTATGAGAAATTCTTCAAGGCATATAAAGTGGACAAGGCGCATGGTACTACTAGTGCTGTGTTGAAAGGGCATCTTTCCGAGGAGAAGGTCAATGCTTCTACTGCTATGGACGTTACTACTCCCGATATGGGAATGGATGATATCAAAGCAAAGAGTGAGGCTACCGAGACGTATGGAGAATTTAGTGAGAGCGACAGGAGCATTGGTTTCTCAGATGTTTCGGGGGATGTAGAATCTGAAAATATTGTCGCTGCTGTGGCGATTCACGATTCCTTTCATGACAATTGCTTAACTATGTTGGTGGAGGAGACTTTTCCCGATAATACATTATACAACATTAACGACGAAGAGACAGAAATCGAAGAAGAAAAACGAACAAATAATAGTATTGTTGAAGATGGAACATGCGAAGAGCTTGACGATCCCATTGAACTCGAGCAACGCCGTAAATTTCTGCAAGATGACTCTCGTCAATATCCCAAAGAAAAATTAGCATATCTCGGTTTATTATGGGCAGTTCTCACAATGTTTGCATTCTTGAAGGGTGGCAAGGGAGCCCCGTCGGTAATTGGAATCACATGCGAGGATGCTGGGTTTCATATATTGGGGGTGTTTCAATCCCTGTGGGCTTTTGGATTCGCTGCATTTTTTGGACATCGGATTATCAATAGGACGAAAGAGCGTTTGGATGTGCATTATCCTTTTGATGAAACAAATGTATTGGTGAGTTTTTATGTAGATGCTTGTTTGTTTTTGATATCATATCACTGATGCGATTGAATCGTCTCTCACATACTACTCCTCGTATTGTCTTTTTCTCTTTCAGTGGGATTCTTCCAAAGTTCGAAATATCTCTCTCTTTGCCCTTGGTGCCGGCTTCATTGGTGGTCTTATCGGAATCAGTTCTGGTTACTTCATTGGACCAATTCTGATCCTTTATGGAGTCCACCCTTCCATTACCACCGCCACTACTGCAACCATGAGTGTACTGACATCCAGCGGAATCGCGGTCCTTTACATCATGTCAGGATTAGCCCCCTTGGGAATATGCCACATATTTGTTCCTTACTGGAATGAGCGGAGCATACATTGGCAAGACAAAGGTGGATGCCTACTTGAAAAAGACGGGGATGGTGAGCTTGCTGATTGGGGCTTTGGCCACCATTATTGCATTTGCGACCATTGGGTGCATTGCCATTTTGCTCATGGGTTTGGAGAAGGTCAATTGGTGTTTGGCTGGTTTCAATGATTTTTGCACGGTCCAGAGCGAAGATGCCTGTCCCACTCGACTCCTAGAGGCAGAAGAACTCTTTCCATATTAAATTTTGAGTGAGGCTGCATGATGTCATTCTACTGCATCATGCGCAAACATGTTTATAGTTATTGTTAGGGCTCATTAGGTTGGAAATTTGATCAAGTCAATCTACTAGGTTTGTGATAACTTGTGAAAAAAGGATTCTCCATTTTTCAAAATCTCCATGAATTCACTTTTATGACAGTGCATTTGAGATGGTAGGCATCCCCTTCTTTTAGGATACCCCGCAACACCGTGTTCACACGAATGTATAGTTTCTAGCATTTTAACTCTGTATGCAAATTTTACAGTGTTTGTAAATATAAAACATCAGATTTGTGTACAATCTCAAACTCCTTGGATAATTTATTGCGAAAGCCTACTAGATCACTCGGATTCTTTTTACATATTCTCTCTATAGTGATTTGTTGCCCTTTTTATGACCTCTTGTGCATTCCAATATGATTCATAATCCTCGACAAAATTTTTAATGATTTATTACTAGAACTAGTGTTATCTTTTCTTAGTCTGCCTCAATCTGCTAAATATTACGAATATTTATCTATGCGGAAAAAAACAAGTTAATGATTATTACAGTAGTATTTAAAACTCAAACGATTCATGATGGAAGTCTACCCGAATCAATTTGCTGGTTTTCTTCATTGATGCATCCCACAGTTGATTGACCATCCTCCCTGGACCACATGCATACACCAGTATAGACGTCGCACCATTATGTCTGCTACTGATGCAGTCTTCCATTAAAGAAGCAAAGTCTGGTTTAGAGAAGAGTATATGCCCCTTGTTGCGTACAGCTGGGTCGTCCCTGGTAATGTGGATAGATAAAATTAATCGAGGCAATGATGTATCCTCGACCGAGCGTTGACGGTAGTTCATGAGTAGGTCCAAAAACAAATCAGCTTCAGATGCATGGGGCATAATCCATACGAGATGCACATTCATGGCACATATTTTTCTGTGACTGGCCTTGTCTCTTTCACATTCGTAAATATCCTTCAGTATGGAAACGATGGGCGTAATGCCAATGCCGCCCCCTACAAGCACTAACGAGCCATACCGATAGTAGTTAAAAGAAAGATTGCCATATGGTCCATCCGCACGAATAAGAGCCTGCTTCCCTTTTGTGGCACATTCTTCAGAATACTGAACAATAGCTTTTGTATGATTTCCAAGCCTGTGTGCAATTTATTGGGGGATCGTCAATTTTAGTGCATAACTTTAAGATAAGATATAAAGGAACACTCGAAAGTACTTACGCTCTAATGTACAAGTCAATGAATGGCTCGCTTGGACCAGATGCAACTGAAAAGGGCTGTGTATCATTTTTGGATGAATAATATTTTGTCAGCACACATTTGGAATCAGACAACGGAAAAGTGCGATAGTTAGAAAATGTATTCATTGACACTCACATGCCACTCAGTCGGAGAGAGCTCAGGGAAATTCACGAACACATACTGTCCGATATCATGCCGACCAATGAGACGAGCAGTTCTGAAAATATCAAAAAAGACAAGAGAGTTAACATTTGAAGTTGATCTATTGAAATAAACTTTCGGGCATTTCAACTACTTACAACGACTTTTGAAACCGAACCATGGCGGTACGATCTCCCACTTTTTGGAAGACACTGGATTTTCTGGGCCACGAACCAATCATTTGCAGACTTTTGTCCACTCCATAAAAGGCCATAGCAATAATAATAAATGGCCGAGCGCCATGTGCATGAAGATAGACGCAAACAATGAAACCAATGAATGCAAAGTGGCTCCAGAAAAAGACGTTAAAAAATCTTCGTCGAACAACATTTATTGACGTCATAAAAATAATGATACCGCACAGAAGAGCAGCAAATCCAGTCTTGTAGACACGATCCGATATGAACTCCAAGAGATGGTCAAAGTAGAAGCACGAATGAATGAATGCAGTTGCAACTGTGATGCGGCCTAAAAAACGATGATACACCAGCATTTGATCAAATGCCACTCCAAGGAACGCTGGAGGGAGTTGAATGAAAGAATCCGGAAGCAAATAATAAATGAAAATGAGCCAAAGGAAATAAATGATTGACCAATAAATATAAGAGCAAGCAAGCAATTAATAAACAATCCAAAAAGCTCACCAGCAAACACACTATTCTTGGCTGCTGAAAGTACAAGAAACAGTGTATTCCCAACTGATAACGAACCAAACCCAACATCGAAGCCGTATGATGGGCTAATTAACAATGCCAACAGATTCAGCATACAATAAATGATGCAAGACATAGCTTCCCCTGTTGACCATTGTGATCTCGGAATACGCATTCCTACAACATTCATATAGACTGATCGGAGTTGGGTGTTTCTCTTTTCTTGATAAGCAATTATACTGGGTCGGACCTTTTCTTTGTTTGGCTCAAGATTTTTGTCGTGATGATTTCTATTGAGCTCCATTGCATTCTGATGCATTTGGTTCAGTCTTGGTAACGGCATTGTGTCATCCAATGCCATTGATGGGAGAACCACACACTCAACTTCTGAATTGTCATCTGATTCAACTGTCGTACATGCATGGATTTCTTTTATGATATCATTGGAATCGTCATGAGTCAGCATAATTCCGCGATCAAAATCCAACTGGTTGTTTGATTCCTCACGGTCAACAATAAATATTTCTTTCACACGCTTAGAATTTCTCCAACTCCGTGTTTTTCGAAGAAAGATCATAAATGCAAAAATAATTGACAAAGCATAACTCAATAGTGCTGCAGGAGATGTCTCTATCGACCTCCGCGTAACTAACGAGTTCAACTTAGGGTGCCAACTTGGAAGAGTGAAACCCTCTTCCATCAATTCGTCAATATTTGGATGGCTTTCTGGCAATTCGACTTCAAAGAGGTGGTGAATACTTGGGTGATTTTCGACTGGAACTGTTATATATCCAATACCCAAGTCCGGATGTTCACTGAATACTGAAATAGAAACATCAGCTGTAATTGAAGACGTTTCACTTATGGCAGACACAATGCTTTGGGGCGACATCAAAGCAGAAAGACTAGGGTGAAAGTCAGGGAGTTGAAAACAGTCTGGATTACGAAGCATCTCGTCAAGATTTGTCGGGTGCGAAGGTGGCAAGAACTCCTCTAACAAATCCATAACGCTGGGATGAGATTGAGGAATTGCCTCATTTCCATTCAAGCTAGCATCGATATCTGGATGAGCGACAAAAATTATGGATGGTAGTGATTTGATTGCCATCATGTCACTGAAATCAGGATGACCCAATGGGAGCTCGTATTGTGATGGATTCTGTAACATTTCATCCAGATTGGAAGGGTGCGAAGGCGGTAAATAGTCTTCAAGCAAATCAACCACACTCACGTGTCCTGCCGGAAGTCCACGTTTTGAAATGAAACTTTGAGTGGCATTGGGGTGATCGAAATACACAGGAATCATTGGAATATCCAACTGTTTGATTGCCATCATGTCACTGAAATCAGGATGTCCATAAGGCAATTCATATTTTGTTGGATTTTGCAACATCTCATCAAGGTTGGACGGGTGCGAAGGCGGTAAATAATTCTCAAACAAATCGGATACACTGACATGTCCCGCCGGAAGGGCGCGTTTCGAGAGGAAACTTTGAGTGGCATTGAGATGCTCGAAGTATACGGAAATTACATTTGTAGGATCTTGAACCAAAAATGATTTTTAGAGAGAAAACGCAGCACAGAGTTCCAATCATAGTGAATGGTGAGATACGAATAAATTGTTGTACATAAGTTGTGTGAGCTCAAAGTCAATTTTGTTTTTATATTGTCTTTGTTGCGGATATATCTTACCATTGGGTAGCTCTCTCACGTTCAACATTATGGACAAATCGGGGTGCCATTCAGGCAAATCATCAGGATCCTCAAACAATTCATCAACATCAGGATGACCATCGGGTACAAAATCTATTAGCTAAAATGGGACATGATATGGATGGGGAAGAAGCAAGAGTTTAATAATATACGCAATTTGACGTTGCAAATATAATACTGACGAAATAGCAAAAACGCAACTCACCAAAAATGATGCCGAAGGATGGCCTTCGGGTAGTGGTTTCCCACGTC